>NTHP01000918.1:99229-110179 GCA_003416845.1 Oplegnathus fasciatus | reverse complement strand
TCACTGTAGCATGAACTTTTTACATTTTCCATAAATTTCACCCGAAAGTCGAATATCCCTAACTTTTTGTATGTGTGGCCTTTTCTTTTGCCCCATCCTCATATCAAACTTTCCAAAGGACCGTTATCTTTTTAGAAGATGTGTTGATGATGGGAGGCAGCTCGGTAACTGATCAGGCAGATGGAAAGAGAATTTCCCTGCAGAGTGAGGCAAACTGACCAAAACTAAAGGGGTGATTGGAACATGCAAATAACCCACAGTCATGCTCATTTTCCTCTCACACAAACACAAAACTCAAACACTCCTCGGTATCTCTTCTGACAGGACATGAGCTGTGACATCAGCTGTCTGTGGCAGGGCAGCAGGTGAAAAACAAGGTAATCCTTTCTTCTGATGCACCTCCATGGTTTATATTTATTTAAAAACTTCAAATTACCTGATGCTTAATAATTACTGATGGATGATTCATTGAACCAAGGAAGTAACAGTCATGTAATAATAAAAATACTACTACTACTACTAATAATAATAAAAATCTTGGTTACTTGGTGTTTTACTTAAAGTATCATGCTAGTGTGTGAGGTTTTAGCTCCTTAAATACAATTTTCTTTACATTTTTCCCCACCATTTTCAAATTATCAGATTTTTGCATATATTTTTAACTGCTGTTCCACACGGACATTGGTTTACTACAATTGTCCAAATCAAAAAATGCTACAAATACTACAAATAGTAACCACATAGAAAAGTGAAAACACAAATAAGAGAAATGCTCTGCAAATTTGAATATGCTACAAACATTAAAATGTATTCAAAAACATTAAATTGCATAATTATATATAAACTCGTCCAAATTGGCTCCACCCCGACCATCTACAGTTGTAAAATACCACATACCCATTGACGTATAAGTCTGATGATCTAATAATATGATCTATAATAAATTAACACTTACAAAAAATTCCATGCGAGTTTATCAAATGCAAAATACATTTTCACATGTGAAATGTATTTTCCATGGGATGCATCAGATATGGAGCCCATCTGACACATGGAAAATTTCATATGTGGTTTTCAGATATTTCACTTGTGATATGGAAAACGAGACATGAGAAAGTTAAGACAACCAGTGAAAAGGGCTATTATGTGCATTACGTGTAAAAAAGCATTTCATGTGTGATGAATTCACTTACTCTGTAGGAAATATGTGTTTTTCAGACATTTCACATGTTATATTTTAGATATACGAACTGTTATTTCATATGTGTCTCAAACCACATACTGCTGTAGCTGAATGTGTTTCAAGTTTACTCAGAAAACATTACACATTTTACATTTACATACATTATATTGACTTTTCTGTATCAGTATAATGACAAAATGATCTCACTGAACATATTAAGATGTGACATAACCTTTCTTATATCTAATGTTAAATTTCACTCAATTTCACATAGTGTCTTAACAACACATATGCCTAAACAGTAAGGGGCGAATTCACAAAAGGTTTGTACAGCTTTTGCAGCCACTAAACCTGTGCAAATAAGACAAAAAGATACCGTGTCATTCTCAAAGCACCCACAAAGGCTGAAATGCACCGCTAACTGCACTGCCGAGCAAATAGCGTCTCGGTGCGCTGGTGCTATTTGCACATATTTAAAGAGTAACTAACCCCCAAAACCACCTTTTTCAGCTGAAAACCAATCTATATGGGTATTTAGTAGTGTTGTTGGTTGATTTCGGTCCAAATCTTGACATTTTATTGCAACGTATTTGAATTCTACCTACTGCGTTAAAAATATGCATGGCGACTGCCCTCTTATTGTTTGAAACCTGGGTACTGCAATTGAATTTTGCTATTTGTAGGCAGGTGACATATATGGTGGCAGCTTTCGTCACCAACCAGCCCTCCAATCAGAGGTGGGCGGTTCCACCTCCTCCAGCCCCTACTTGAGTGGGAGTCTGTGAAGTCCGCTCATTTTCTAATACATCCTGATCGAGACTCCTCACCGTAATTACAGAGCTTTACAAGAGCTTTATTGATTATAGTGGAAGCGTGGTGCCCTAGAGCCCTATGTGATCCTGTGTCACTCTCTGTTTTTCTCTGGCCAGTCACTGAGCAACTCCTGCCACACACATCACACCCCCCCTCCTCAGCCCCCACTTTGCAAAGCCATGAATGGGTAGCAGTCCGTGGTGGTTTTCAAAATGTACTCCAAAAGCCACTTTTTAATAATTTATTGTACAAAAAGGGGTTACAAACATTGACAAAAATGGTTCCATAATTCCTATCAAACTCAAACGATATCTAAAAAACAACTGAAAGTTATAGGGAATAGCGATAAAGTGGTCAAAATTGACATTGAATCACAGCCTCAACCCATCCAACACTGCTAGACTGACTCACCAGCAGTCGCAAGTATACGGTAGCTAATTGCCACATGGATAACTGCAATCAGACGCAAAACAAGGGCAAATTGCACTCAGCTCCAAACTTGATGGGCACTGTCATATCATTAGCACAATATCTTTTGTGAATCGGAGGCGGGGCAGATAGCAGGCCCAAATGAGGAGCAATTTATCGCACATCTGCAGATGCAATCCATTCTTTGTGAATTTGCCCCTAAGTTCATCACATATGAAATGCTATGTGGTAACTCATTAAATGTGAATTTATTTTTTATTTTCGTAAAATTTCTAACAATCTAGTTAGTGTGTCTGTATCATGAGAATTTATCACAAAGAAATGTAAGAAAACCTCACGTGCCTTTAGGGATATGTGAATTTTTACATGTGAAATGGGCTCTTTTTTTGTAATAAAACATGACGACGTGAACTTTCACAAGCACACTCACAGGAGCCATTTTCTACATAACGAGTTATTCTACATTTATGAAGTACTTTTGCTGGTAATATTTCTGTACTTCTACATAAGTAAGATTTTGAGTGCTGTCCTACCACTCCTTGTGACGAAGTTTTGGAGAGCGCTATAGGGTAACAAACTCATTATTATCTAATAAATAATGTGAATCATACACCTGAAATTATGTTTTCACTTTGTCTCCTTCTTCCTCCTCCACAGATGTTTTTTACAGACATGTCTGTCAACTCCTCCTCCCTCAACCTCCATCTTTTGTACTTTGAGTGCTTCAACTCCTCAACCGTAAATCTCACCTTTGCTGCTTTCTCCGTCACCAATATCCTCCTCCTCCTTCCTCTCTCCATCCTCCTCCTCTACCTGGGTGTTCAACGATGGAGGTGTCACCGCTCTCTTTCTTCTGGTACAACAAGTCACTCTGACCTCTTCACCTACCATATGGTCGCCATGGAGATCATCGGTGTTTTAGGATCTGGATGCTATTGTTGTGGCCTCCACATGGACAGCCAGAGGGTGGTGACGTTGGGGTTTTATGCTTGCTCCATTATCTTACCTGGACACTCACACTTTCACATCCTCACCTGTGTGGAGCGTTACCTGGCCGTTGTTCACCCCATCACCTACCTGGGCCTGAGGATGAAGGGCGGGGTCAGAATCAGAAATATCATCATTGGGTGCGTTTGGCTGCTCTGCTTCGGATGGGTGGGTTTAATCATCTTGTTCTGCCCCAACTTTCCCATCATCCCCTTTCTTTGCCTCTTTGCCTTCACCCTAATTGTTGTCTGTTTCTGTAGCCTTTCTGTTCTCTGTGTTCTGATTCGCCCAGGGCCAGGGGACGTAGGCGGGGACAGAGAGCGGGTTGACCAATCAAAGCAGAGGGCTTTTCACACCATTATGGCCATAATGGGAGTGCTGTTGTTTAAGTTTGGTGGGCTCCTGGTTTGCAGTGGCATCAGTTTGGGGATGAAAAGCAGCAGTGATGGGTGCGTGTTGTTAATGTCAGCTTTCTGGCTCTGCCTGCCCAGCAGTCTGGTTCTGCCTCTACTGTTTCTACACCGAGCAGGAAAACTGGCCTGTTTTAGCCACAAAAATGAATCAGGATGAAGAGTCGAGCTGGTGGACATTGTAAATTTCCATTTTTATCAAAAATTTTAGAAAAAGTTTAGCTCTTTTATGAATACAGGCCGAACTCATCACCAAAGCCACCTTGAGGGCGACACTGATGTCGTGTATAATGAACATCTGTGTGTCTATACCCAAATTTCATGGACAGATCAATTGTCACCTCTAGAGCCACCCCGCTTACAAGGCTAAAGATTTCAATCCAGTTTCCATTCACTTGATCTACTTTATTTTTACTCAGATTTGCATCATACAATTTTATTGTATACCTGTAAAAAAAAAATGGTTGGCATCAGGATTGTCTTGAGGTTCGGTCACACCAGTGGCACAGTGAAAACGCTCGCTTTTATGAAGTATTTTATTCTAAAACTTTGGTGACATAGTGATTATACTTGCAGGGCTAGTTGGTGAACCATTGCAGCTGGCAAGCTAACTGCTAACACATTAGCATGCCAGAACATGCCAGTGCTCCTCTGTCACATTAGCTTCCCAAGCTTCTATTTTCTCTGTACTGGGTGGTTTACTCCCCCATAGCATTTTGTTCTCAGGATTGTAAATATTTTAATTCAGTGAAGAGTTTTATTGAAGAGGGGCAAAAGCTTACTAACTGCTTGCTCACAAACAAAGCCCATTAGTGCAGTCTGAGGCAGGACAATAAGATCATACAGTTTCTTCAAAAGGTGTATTTGTGCAGATTTACTTCGACCTCACAAGTGAATCCACTAATCGCGGTAATTCCATCGAAATGAATTTATTTTGCTGCGAAGTCTCGCAGCCAGTGTGACCAGGCCTTTAGACTGGTTTAAATCATAATAGTCAAGCAGAACTCGTTCAGTAGTTGTTTGTGATGCCTCATCTTCTGTGGGCTGTCTGACCTGTGGTGTTCCCCAAGGCTCCATCCTTGCCCCCCTGTTGTTGTCAACATTTTGTATCATATTTTACACCATTGTTGTGAAGATGACTCTCTGGAACTATGTTTTATTAAAAACCAGAGTACCTTACCATCTTATCTCTCAGAAATTCGATGTTTGATGTCCCAAAACCTTCTCCAGCTAAATGTAAATAAATCAAAAATAATAATTTATGTGTTTTATTTATTTATATTACTGTTTTTTATCTTATTTTATTGTATTTTGGGCATTTCATCTATTTAATTCTCTGTACTTTTATTTGATTTTAGCTAATGGTAGTGCTGAACTGTTTAAATTTCCCATGTAAAGCACTTTGCAACATTATTTTGAAAGGTGCTATATTAATCATATTTGTTATTATTTATCATTATTTTAATTGCAATTTGTAAAACAACGAACCGCCCAGTGGATTAGAAGAGTTTAGAGTCCATCAGAGCAGGTAGAGTAGATTAGAGCTGGATGTACCTAAACCTGTACAGTCTATGTAACAGTTTTATCTATTTTATTTATTGTTTTCTTTTTTTAAACATGTTTTTTGTTGGTTTTGCCTGTTTTGGCTTTTTACTTATTGTTTCAAGTCTATTTGTCACATGTGGTATAATCATTGTGAGATGTATGATGTATTGTTGGTCACTTATTATTTTCACTGCATGTTACTTTTTTGAATTTCTGGTTTTTATTCTGTTTACCTACAGATGAGTCTTTTTGATGTATCTGTTTTTGCTATGCTAAAATCAAATTTACCATGTGGAAGAAATATAGACTGAACTCAACTCAACCTGAGCTGAGCCCCGCTCCCTGTTCCCCCCGTGACCTGCCCATTCTCTACTTACTGTTTATTCCTGGCTGCTGATTCTCATGTTTGTTAGTTTGATCTGTTTGGGTTCTGACATAAACCTGAACATCAACCAAGTAAACTGCCTTTACCCATATTATATCTGCTGTGTCATGTTTCTGCATTGGACCATGTTTAAGTTCAGTAACAGAATAGTGAGCATCAGCAAATCTGTGAGGTTGTGTTGTGCACAATGATAAATGATGGGAAATTACACTGTGTTAGTTATGCGACTCGTGCAGTGAACTTCCTGGAGTCATGGGCAACTCACACAATAAATCAAAGACACATGACATGATTTATTCTATCATTTGCATGACCACTAGCTGATTCTACCTTCTGCCTTCTGGAAAAACAACATTACTTCTGCTTTGCATTTGTTCCCGTCTCTGGCCATACCTATGCATGACATTGCCACAGGAGAATTATGATTATTTTGAGAGGTATTTTCAGCCTGGGATATTTTTTCTACTTTCTAGATCATCATGGGAGCTGTGAACATGTCCTCATTTACTTGGTCTTGTTACTTAGTTGCTGGAGCTGTTGGAGAGCTTCAAACACGTCAAACTCCAAAAAGCAAACTGTACAATTATTCACAATTAATCAAACAGAAAGATGATGAAAAGTACTGGTATTGTGTATTGTGTATTATTTGTCAAAGAGTGCAGCAAGATGTTGATTATCAATAAAACAATTCAATCCAGTTTGTACAGTTGTTTCATCATGATCATTTATTGAAGAAAATGCAACATAACAGGTCATATGATCTGGCAGCTGACGACGACAGTCTGCCTCCATGTTTGTTTTTTTCTGAAGTCACGTTTGATCACGCGAGTTTCTGTGAGATCCCTGAAGTCCCTGGAATCGCCACTCTGGAATCGTTTCGTATAAACGGCAAGTGTGTGGTCCTGCATCTTGACTGAATCGTCTGGTGTGTGTGCGTTTGTATGATTAAAATATTAAAAATCGGTTAAATCTGTCGGTATGTCTGTGGTGTGTGTCTCCCACGTTTTTAAAATCAGTTAAGATGTTAAAAACCTCCAGTGTGCTCCATGCATTAGCAACCACACATTATGGAATACCTTACAAGACACTAGTAACCATGCTGAGCACTGTGAAAATCAACTAGAAGTAGCACCTACACCTACCAACACTCTAATAACCGTCTACAACCGACAGGAACCACCTAGTAACACCATAGTTACTGTCTAGAATCCCCCAGCAACAACCTAGCAACACCCTAATTACCACCAGAAACACCCCCTAGGAACAAGATAGTAACACTATAGCAACTACCCTTAATGTCCTTGCAACAACTTAGTAATGGCCTAAAAACCACATAGTTACACCCTAGCAACCAATTGCCTACCACCTATAATGCCCATGTAAACACGGTGGAACACCTTTTTCAAACAACAAGTTGCTTACGTGCAGTCACAAATACGACTAATATCCTCATAATATCACCATTTAACATATATAAGTTAAATAACACATTAAAATCAAAGAGTGGTCAAAGGCAAAGGCTTCAAACTCCAGTCATTTTTAGTGAGTCAAGTGCCAATTGTCTAGTTAGATATGTAATATTGTTTACTCATTCTTTGATCATAGTTACTGAATCTAATTTATTTATTAATTTAATAAGAAAACTTTTATTTATTTTAATTTAAATGTCGAAATCGTATAGGAATTAGTATGAAGTTTCAAACCGTACCCAGCCCTACTGACAACAGTACACAAAAAAAAGACAGTTTAGAGGAATTACATTAATGTTCTGCTGAAAATGCTTCTCAAATTTACGATACTCAAACATAGCCTTCAGCCCGATTCAGTGTTACGTTTACAACCTGGTAGTTTTCCTGCTCGGTGTAGAAACAGCAGTGGTAACACCAAACTGCTGGGCACAGAAGACCAGACTGCAGACATCATCACCACACAGCGACACTTTCGCTCAGCAGCCGTGAGACCTGAAGAGCATGACAAACCAGCATCTCTACGAAGCCCAACAACAGCACTCCCATTATGGTCACGATGGTGTGGAAAGCCCTCCGCTTCATTGGGTCAGCCCGTTTCCTGTCCCTGCCCACTTGACGTGAAGCATGCCGGGTAAGAGAGGGAGGAGTTGGAGGAGAGGTGAGGAGTATCAAGGGGAAAATCAGCAAAGGTAGAGTTGACTGACATATTTAAATATACATATTTATGTACATAGAGGTCTGAGAAGGAGGAAGACGAGAGAAGATAAGAGGAGGATGTTTAGAGAGAGGGGAAGGGAGAGTGTAAAAAACACAAGAAGACATGAGAAAAAATATAATCACTGAGGGATCACTCACTCTATGACAGATCTTTATAGTAGCAACTTTAGCAAACTTTTTAAAATGTATTGCAAAAAATACGTGTATGAAATCACCAAGCAACAGTGTGTGATGACTTTAAAAAGTATATCATCCCTAATAAAACTAATCATGGAAATAAATAACCCTTTGATTGACCAACTGTTGTACACTGCATAATAATAATAATAATAATGATAATAATATTAATAATAATAATATACTACTGTTATATCTATGTAACTCTGTTTATATTCCAGCTAAATTATATAAACCATCATTCTTCAGTATGACCATTGAGAACGTTGCTACCTCACCAAGTCTTTAAGAGTTGCAGAGAAACCAGACAATCACAACATACAAATCAGTGTTAATTTTACGAACGAAAACTATTACGAAATATGTTCATCAATAAACTTTTTTCCAATGACTAAGATGAGACGATGACGAGACTGCACCGACATCATTAAACACCGGCAGCGCACAATGAGCACAGTCAGGAGGACTCGGAGTAACTTATATCAGCTATTCACAGAAAGCAAGTTAAAGTTAACAATGACAACAAAAGGGCTTTTCAATTTTATTAGGCTAACTACTTTTGTTTCCGTTGTTCAGAGGGCAAATTTGTCATGTACTTTGGGCAACCAAAAAATTTGTTTCAAAACGTTTTATTGTCTGTACAGCTCTCATTGTTTTGTAATATTTTTAAAGAGAGCATTGGGCCCCAGGCCAGTTGTTTAGTCGTGTTGGTTCAAAATAAATATGCAAATCAGAACATGTTCCATGTCTGGATGTATTCCTTAAATTGATACCATCAGACCACCAGACACTTTCTGCAAAGCTGCATTCTTAATCATTCAACCTGTGTTTTTCATCAGATAATGATAAGATAAAATCTTATGTGAAATAAGTTTGACTAAAATGACAAAAAATGATTGGTTCTGACTCGACTGGATTGACTGAAATGTTCAATATAATCTGATGACTAAAAAAGACAGTTTTCATTGACTAAAACTGTACTAAAATAGTTACGGTTTTCTTTGACTAAGATGAGACTAAAATGCCCAGACTTTTAGTCAACTAAAACTTGACTAAAAGTAACAGGATGAGGATGACTAAATATGGTAAAAACTAACAAGGACATTTGACACACTAAGACTAAATTAAAAACAAAAATTAACACTAGTACAAATCATGTATATGGCCTAGGGTATTGTAATATATATTATGTACATAGCATACTGTACGTGAACCTGCATTTCTTAAAGTAAAATTTAAATTCGTAATTAATAAGAATGTGTATCCAGACAATGGACTGAGGCTGTCTTTCCTATTTTCTGGATGGAACAGTAAAAAAATGAAGATTGCATAAATACACATTTTTAACCACATCTGTCCCAATGTTTTTAAACAACACCCCCTCAGCAGTTTCTCGTCGTCCTTCTCCTGCGTCTCCAAACTCACTGACTGATGTTCACTGCTACCTGGTCCAAATATACATTAATACATCCATGTTATGTGTGTGTTCTTGAAGGTGTTTGTGTGAAACAGGTGAGAGTAGGACTGTGGGGTCCTTTGCATGTTACATAACCTCACAGTCCTACTCTATACTGATGGATATTTTATGCAACTTTTTCCAGTAAACTGCACCAGGCAAATCTATTTTTCCCATTATTGCTCTGCATGGAGAACAGAGCACAAACACCTCAGCAGGATGGATTCTTGCTGAAATAAACACACTAAATAATAATAAATAATAAAACACCATTCTCATATTAAGCAATTTCTTCTGCATCAGTTTATCATATGAGCTGCATGAACTAATATCTGTAGAGATTACACAACCAAAACACACACAGACACAAACATTTACAATTGAGAGTCATTATTGTCACATTTATTACTTCATTTGAATACAGCGACATCATCATACTACAACTCTCTTGATTATCATTTAGGGCTTTCTTAAACAGTAAAATACATTTCCAAATAAACAGACACAAAAATCCATTAACGAGTCATTTAATATGAACATTTGACAGGATTCAGATGACCTTTAAACAGAGACTGGTGTGTAGTCAAATCTTATTGTTCAGAGCACTTGTCTGCTCTGAGTACATGGCTGTTTTCTTTTAGTCATTTCTGTGGCTGTAGTTTGGTGGAGCTGGCAGGAAAGGAAAAGTATGTGTTTTCCGTGTCATCTTCTAGGTTCTCTGAGTGCGGTCTAATTCTGTTCAAAGCTGTGCAGGGTCTTGTTCTTCATCCTGGTCAGGGTGGTAGCAATGAGTCAACCAAAGCCGCAAATTAACAATGCATGGTGGGAGATGTAGTCCTACCAGTGTACCTGCACACTTTTTCAGGGGGCTGTAATGCATACAACCTCTGTGACTGCCGCAAACACATAATACTCCCTAGCAACTAAAACTGCGATTAGTCGATTAAGTGATTAGTTGATTTTTTCAGCAAAAATGTCAAACATTCTCTGGTTCCAGTTTCTCAAATGTGAGAATTTGATGCTGTTCTTTGTCATAAACAACAGTAAACTTTTGTTGTTTGGACAAAACAAGAGATTTGAAGACGTCACCTTGGACTGTAGGAAATTGTAATGGGCATTTTTCACAATTTTTTGACATAAACAAAACGATTAATCAATAATGCAAGAATATTAAGTTTGGATTAATAAATAAAAAACTAATCATTAACCCAGATGTACCCTACCTATTACAAAATACACCCTCGCAACCATCTCAAATACCCTAGAAGCACCACAGCAGCCATCTTGAAAGCCTTAGCAACCACATAGCATTATTATTAGCTATTAACACCTTGAACACCATATCAACAACCACCTCAGCAACAACTGAGCAGCTACCC
>NTHP01000918.1:42735-52855 GCA_003416845.1 Oplegnathus fasciatus | reverse complement strand
TTTGATGTCAAACCCAAATGTTTTCAGTCTACAGCAAAAATACAGGAATTGGCATCACTGTTCCAATACTTTTGGAGGGGAGTGTATGTCGAGATATACGTATATGCATGGGGTCACTCGTCATAATAACAGAGACTGAACTAACGGGAACTATTCATTAAAAGGTGTTTGGTATCATTCAGCAATTGAGGAGGCCAAGCGTTTAAACACGGAAGCATTAGACATGTCATAAACGTCATTAATTCTTTAGAAAAGGAATTGGGAACAAAGCAAACAATTAGGATGATTGGAATTAGATTTAGGATGAAGTTTTGTGCTGTTGCCATAGGAGGACACCCGACACTCACGCCCCTTTTTACAGAAGACTACAAACCAAGAGGAAAGCTCTTCTCTTCGCTTGCCCTCTCTCTTCCCTGGAACCAGACCTCTGTTCTCTTAGACTCTTGATGTTTTGCCTCGTCCCGGGGACTCATCTGGATCCCCGAGCCAGAATCCAGTAAACTTTAGAAGAAGAAATCGTCTGAGAGAATCCTGCTCCAGTCTGACTACTCAACACCTGCGTTTCAATAAGTTAGGTCATTAGTAGGATCTCCCTTCAATATTATCACAATATGGAATTGTTTAAAGTATTGTACTCGTGCTTCCCAACAACCTCTCAGCTGCTGAACAGTGCATTCAGGTGATTTCACTGGTCAATGTTAAAGTAATAATCTCGAAGATTATTTTCTAAGATTTTCATATAAATAAATATCTGTTAAGTCACTGGAGGACCACAATGGAAATAAGCCTTTGGGCTTTATTGTGTTTTTATCCTCGATGATTGATGATGCAAGTAATGTCTGCAGTGCAGTATTATGTGTGTTTTTTAATCATCAAATAAAATAAAATCAGATCACTATCTATCGCTGAATGATGCAACACAATGGTGATTGAGCCTATGGCTCACTGATGAAAGCCTGAAGCATTCGTAGTATTACGACCCGGGTGTCGGCAGCGACTTTCCCAGAAAAATCACAAGCGGCACACAGTTAGGCTTTTATCAAGGCTTTTAACGCAACAGACTCGCTCTTCAACTCACCTGTGTGTGAAGCGACATGCTGTTTTTTCCGGTCTCTGCTAGCATTGTGAGTAAACAGTTACTACGGCCGAACAAACAAAGAAAAGGTCGATGACTGCAGATGATGAAACTTGAAACTCAAACTGAAGTGAGGTCCAAAAACACACCTGTAATTACCGCTTATCGCTATAGAAGAAAACGAAATGAAAAATCTTCAAGATTATAACTTTAAACTTTCATTTGAATTTTACAGTTTAGACATTTTGGGATTGTCGCTCATTTGCTGACTTACCAACATTTAGCTCTGTGACATGTTTAGCCTAGCGTAGCACATAGACATGAAGCAGGGGCAAACCCCTAACTCTGGCTAACATTAGTTTCTCTCTGTCATCGTTTTTCTGCAAACCTGAGACAGTCCTCAGTTCAGTTTAATGCTTCAAAGCTGCTCATACTGCACACCTCTTCATCAGACAGACGACACAATCAGTGAAACCAGTTCACATTTTTTCTGTTTATTTTACAACATGTGAGAAAGAGCTGGCTGTTAGCTGTTACAGATAGAGCTAATACATTAGCTGTAGGACTAATACAGATATACACAGTATACAATCTTAAAGAGGGACAGAAATAATCCCCATCAAGTTTCAATTCAGTTTTTTCCTTTTTTAGCTACAGTGCTGAAGTTTCAGTATGTGAAGCGGCTCTGGTGACATTCACTGCTTCATCTGTCCATTAAAGTGGATGTTCAAAATTCAAATGACCTGTGAACTAAAACTGCTGCTTATTCAAATTATTAAAATGTGACCCAGAACACCTGTGTGTTCTCCCAGTCTTTATGTGTGCACATGCTTGTTGTTTAAAAGCTGCTATGACAATCATTTTGAATTTTGGAAAAAGAGTGTTGTTGAAAGACAAAATGAAATAAATAAAAAACAATCAGCAATCATGACAAAACTCAGGAAAATCCAGATGGGATTGATCCGATTAATCAGATTACATAATCTGCTCTGAATTTCTTGTATTTAATGATATCAAAACAATCTTACACGACTACAACCTACTGTAAAATGATATGACAAACTGCCCATGGGTCTGATATAGTCCAATATACTCGTAATCCTCCAATCAAATTTCCTCTGTTCAAATGTAATCCAATGCTCATCCTTACCCACTATTATAACAGCAACATGGTAGTTTTCCTGCCCTGAGTAGATACAGTAGAGGTGACACCAAACTGCTGGGCAGATTAAAGCAGTATACAGAACTTATCACCACACAGACAACATTGGAGCTTGGCAGTGATACGCCCAGAGCAAAGGTAATAAGCATCCCCCCAAACCACAACCACAGCACTCCCATTATGGCCAAAATAGTGAGGAACGCCCTGCGCTTTGATTGGCCAACTCGCTCCTTGTCCTGTCCCCCTTCCCCTGGCCCTGGACGAATCAGAACACAAAGCACAGAAATGCTGCAGAAAGAGACGACAATTAAAGAAAAGACCATCAAGCAGAAAAGTAGGATGTTGTGTGAAATAGAGTTCAGAACTGTTATGCCACTCCATACGAAGCACAGCAGCCAAACACACCCAATGCTGATGTTTCTGATCCTGACCCCATTTGACTGTTTCAGCCCCAGGTAGGTGATGGGGTGAACAACAGCCAGGTATCGCTCCACACAGGTCAGGAGGTGAAACATGATCTCTCCGCAGAAAGCGATGGAAGAAACAGAGGACGTGACTATCACCATCTCTAGGAGACCAGTGGAGCAGCTGTAAAAGTAAAAGCCTGACCCCAAGACCCAGATCAGCTCCAAGGCAGCCACGTTGTAGGTGAAGATGTCGGAGTGGCTTGTTGTCGTGAAGGAGCGCTGCTGCCGCCATCGTTGAAGACCCAGATGGAAGACGAGGATGATGAGAGGGAGGAGGAGGACGGCTTTGGTGACATTGAAGGCAGTGAAGATTAAAACACTAACTTTAGAGTTGGAGCAATGGAGGGGTACTGAATGAAGGGAGGAGTTGAAGGAGGAAGAGGAGTTGACTGACATATCTGCTGTATGTAGATGGAGGCCTGAGGGACAGGAGAAGAAAAAGGGAACTGTGCTGAAAAACAAACTCTGAAAAGTTGCCATCAAATAAAACCAGTGACACAACGTCTCTTTTGGCAGCTCCACTGGAGACCATGAGCTGTTGGGCAACAACACAAACAACTGATCGATAGTTTAGCAGGTATTTTGTCATTAACAAAAGTATTGGACAGATTAAAATTCTGACCTGATGATGGTACTCGATGGAAAATGACAGGATTACCAAAGTTATTACTAATCATCCTGAGGCGTCAATGTCTGCACAAAATTTCATGGCAACCCATCCAATAGTTGTTGAGATATTTCAGTCCGGACCAAAGTGGCAGACCGACAGACCAACACTGCCATCCCTACAGCCATGAAATCATGAACTGAAAATCACAAAAAATCACCCACCTTGTCAGCAGTGTTTGTTTCTGGTCGTCCTTCTCCTGCGTCTCCAAACTCACTGACTGCTGTTCACCGGTGCCTGGTCCAAATATACAGTGATGCTTCATGTGTGTGTGAGGTGGTCATTAATGATGTGTCAGAGAGACAGATGGAAGCAGGAGCTGTTTTACATGTTTTAAAACAACTTTATGATGACTATAGACTATAAATCATAGTAGGCAAATTTCCTGTTCTCATTATTCTTGCAATGAACGTACCAGCTGCAGACCAGCACCACTGGTAGTGATGTTTTTTCCCTTATTAATAAAACTATATATTATATATTATTAAAATTCAGCATTATTTAAAACTGAGCATTGTTTTTTGAGGTATTTCCATACCTCCAGCTATGCTTCATTTCAATTAAAGCTGAACTTTTCAATATTTTTATATGCATTATATGAATATGTTTAATGTCACAGGAGTCACTCGTAGTGACAAACTCACCCCACTCTGCAGTTCCCCTCAGTTCTTCGGAGCGTTTTAGCATCTTTTAGCTCATAGTTTTGGTTTTATTGGCCCACATCTTTACTGTTTTGCTTGAGTCTCGCTGCTCACATCAACCATTTTCGTCAAACAAGCTCTGATAAACCCACGATACACCACCTGCCAAGCACCAAACAGCAGACAGACACAGACTAGCTGCTAAAGAAACAGGGACCAGTTGGTGGAGACTAAACCAGAGGTAAAGGTGCCAGAACATAAAAACATTGTTTAAAGCGGCAGTCGGTAAGATTGAGAAGAGAGTGGACTCCCTGGAGAAAATTTGAATGAGTACAACTTCCAGGTCCCTCCCTGTCTCTCTCTCTGCTGCACTCCAGCTCGTCTCCAAAGCCCCTCACCGCAGCGTCACTCAATCTAATTCTTTCTTTTTAGCTTGCTTGTCTTCTTTGGTCTTCTTCTGTTTACGTGTATTTGTCGTGTAAGCTGTTGTTGGCAAAAGAGGGATGGGCAGTTTTCTCATTGCTTGGTTGTTCGGTGGTTGTTTGTCCCCCATTGCGTCCGCTCCGAGTTAGCACATGTGAGGGGGAGGGGAGCTGCCTGCAGCGTGCAGGAGCAGTGATTGACACTCCGTCAGATACTCCTCCTGCTCTGATTGGTTGTTTTGATTCAGGCGTGGTGAATTCTTGCAAATGGCCTTAGGGGCAGCAGGTGGAGCCAGAGGAGCAAGATTTTTTTCACAGATTATCTGTCTCATGTACTACTGTCAGGACAGAGTGACAGTTTTAGCAAATATGACAAAAAGTTAAGTTTATACCTACTTCTGCTTTAAAGTTCGGAAAACATTTTAGTAAAATAATGGAAAAGTCAATGTGTCTCATCTTGTGCTTCAAGTCAGCGTTAAGTTTTTAAATGTTTAACCGACTAAAATCTTTCCTTAATCTGAAGTACATTACCTAAAAAATGTGCTTGCTAATGCGAAATAGTATATGAATGTAATTTTTTGTCATTAGCCAAGGTACCGGCGTGGCTCTGACAATTTGCAATTCCCCAGTCAAGAAATCCAAATCCCAAATTCCCAATGGTGAAATTCTGACTTTTCATTTAGCGCCACCAGCTGGTCAAGTTTAACTTAACAAAATTTGGTACAGACATTGTTCATAGCCAATGATTCCAAATAATCTTCTCACTCTTTATCAACACTGTGAAGTTAAATTTGTCCAATACTTTGGTTTATGACCAAATATCTTCAAAACGAATGACATTCCCATCAGCCTCAGCTGTATTAACTGGTAAATATTAGCATATGCTAACCTCCCTAACTAAGACAGTGAACATGATAAACATTAGCATTGTCACTGTGAGCATGTTATCATTGACTGTCATTTGAATTTTACTCAGATTTTTTTTCTACTTAGACATTTTGGGAAATTTGCTCCTTTGCTGACTCACTTATGCTTCAAAGCTGCTCTTACAGCACACCTCTTCATCAGACACACGACACAATCCATGAAACCAGTTCACATTTTTCTGTTAATTTTACAACATGTGAGAAAGAGCTGGCTGTTAGCTGTAGAGTTAATATGATAGAGCTAATACATTAGCTGTAGGACTAATACAGATATACATTGTACAGTCTTAAAGAGGTAACGAAATAATTCCAATCAAATTTCAGTTCAGTTATTTCTTATCTAGCTACAGTGCTGAAGTTTCAAGCAGCTCTGGTGACATTCACTGCTTCATTTCATCTGTCCATTAAAGTGGATGTTCAAAATTCAAATGACCTGTGAACTAAAACTGCTGCTTATTCAAATTATTAAAATGTGACCCATAACACCTGTGTGTTCTCTCTTTCTTTATGTGTGTACATGTTTGTCGTAGCAGCTTTTAAACAACAATCACTGTGAATTTTGGAAGAAGAGAAAATAAAATAAATTTAAAAATGAATAGAGTTGCAAAGTGGGAGAACATGCCCTGAAAGTATTTTTTAAGTATTTTTTAAATTTACAATGTTATTCAACATAAAAACACGAGTCTCCATTAGCTACACTGTAACAATAGGCTTACTACATGTTTATATCATGGCCATCACGTTTAAATTTTTCAACTTTGTTTTTGAGATAAATAGTTTTCTTTATTAGCTTGGTGCGGTGGATGGGTCTAAATACTACAATACCCATGAGCCTCAGCTGAATCAAAGCGGTAGCAAATGTAGAAGGTTGAAACCCGACACCACGGTTACTGAATTGATCCCAAACTGATCCAGAATCTGAGAGTGAACTGATTTAAACTGCTGAATGTGTCATCAAGTTTCTAGTGTAATCTTTAGCTTCAGGTCGATGTTAGCGATGCACGCAATTATAAGCTCAGTGATTGGATGTTTGTTAGCTAACCCTACTCTGGGAATTGTACTTGACTTCTGTATTGCAGTGTTTTTGTCCACAGGACTTTGACAAATATTTTCTCATGCTGTTGAACATGTTCTGATCACTAAATCTGGAGAGTTTCATGTCCATTCAAGCATTGAAGTGCTCCAACAATTAGTCACTTAAAATTAGTCAAGTTCATGTGTTAATGCGAGGAAGGTTACAGCCTCCTCATCGCTCCACACAGATCTGATGTTTTCATTAAGTTTGTGTCCGTTGCATTATGTCACATTTTGTTTTTAGCGATACACCAATTTTTTCACCTCAGGCAAACGTAAAAACGTTTCTGCAATATTTTGACTTTTTCTTCGCATTTCTGGTGTTTCCACTTGCACGTGCAAACCTAAACTTCGCATTAAAACAAGGGAATGAAAATTCACTTTTTGAGAAAATGAACTTTTACTACAGAACCCTGGATGCCCAAATTGAATCTATTCCACTAAGAGATAAATATAATCGACGTTACTCTTTTGTATGAGGTAGTGTGATTTAATTCAATTTAATCAAATCTCATTTATGCTGCTGTAACCCAATTCTCAAACTGATTCAGTATTTTGTTTACAGTTTGGTAGTTTTCCTGCACGGTGTAGAAACAGCAGAGGTAACACCAAACTGCTGGGCAGGTTGAACCAGGGTACAGACGACCCCAGTAAACAGTTACCACTGTCGCTTAACACTGATGAAGCATATATCACAGTGGAAACCAGGGTGATCAAGAACCTCAACAGCAGAGCTCCCATTATGGCCATGATGGTGTGGAAAGCCGTCTGCTTTGATCGGTCAGCCCGGTCCCTGTTCCCATCCACTTCCCCTGGCCTTGGACGAATCAAAACGCAGAGAACAGAGAGGCTGCAGAAAGAGACGATAACTAAAGAGAAGACCAAGATCAAGACACTTGAGGTAATGTTAAAAGAAACTAGACCCGCCCCTCCGAGACCCGCCCATCCGAGACCCGCCCATCCGAAGCACAGCAACCAAACACACACAATGATGACATTTCTGATCCTGATCCCGCCCGACTGTCTCAGCCCCAGATAGGTGATGGGGTGAACAACAGCCAGGTAGCGCTCCACACAGGTGAGCAGGTGAAACAGAATCTGTCCAGGTGAGATGATGGAGAACATGTACGTCCCTACTTTCTTTACACTTGGTCGATTAGTGTAGATGCCATGAAAGTAGAAGCAAGACCCCAAGACACCGATCAGCTCCAGGGAAACCATGTTGAAGGTGAAGATGTCGGAGTGGCTTGTCATCGTTGCCGTGACAACAGGGCGCTGCTTCCTCCACCGTTGGAAGCCCACGTAGAGGACAAGGATGAAGAGAGTGAGGAGGAGGTAGTACGTGGAGAGGAGGGCTGTGAAGATGGAAACACTCGTTCTGGAGCAAAAAATAAGTGGAAGATGGAGGGAGGAGTTGGAGGAAGAATTGAGTGACATGTCTGTATGGATGACTGGATGGACAGAAGAAGAAAGAGAGAGAATGCCAGGGTCAAAATATGTGAGAATCTGTTAAAGAGCAACTTAACAGAGTATTTAGCTGGAAAATGCCCTCTTCACATGTTCAAAACATGCAGTCAAACCTAGGCCCCCACAACCACTGACTCTTTAACACTCACAGCTCTAACTTTCCCTCTGACTGTCCTCATCGGACACACTCCTGCAATGTTAATGCCGATATAAAAGATTTGGCAGTCATCTAGAATTATTATTAACCAAATGCCAGAATGTAACAGCATGAAATTACATTATTCTTTGATGCAGCACTGTTATGTTGTGACTGACTTTAAAGTGCCTTATATACTTTTTCCTGCACTTTTTGAGTTACTACACTTGGAGAGAACACTACCAAGCTCACATGATGTGTTGTTTAAAGAGGAGATCTTATGTCTTTTACATTAACGTTATTACAGGTATACTGAAATTTTTTTTCCAGCTATATCATCAATTAACTGACGCCGAAGTCACTGCTGTTTGGTCAGGAGAAAGTATTTGGTAAGAATCATGGAACAGCATGAATTTCCCCATTGTTGTTTCACAAATCTATATTGATAAACCAATTAAAAAAGTTATGAAATCACACCAACCTTGTTGGCACCTTGTTGTGTTACTGATGGGCCTTCTCTTGGGTCTCCAAAATCACTGACTGCTGTTCACTGCTATCTGCAAGCTTATATCAAGCTTACGAGCTTGTGTGTGTGTGTGTGTGTGTGTGTGTGTGTGTGTGTGTGTGTGTGCGCGCGCGTATTGTATATTCTCAGAATGACAAATGGCATCAGGGCCTTGGAGTTTTTTGCATATTGCAAAACTAACTACTGGTTATTGTGTGACTCCAGACTATAACTCACAGCAGGCAAAGTTTCTTAATGGCCTTTTTTTTCCATAAGCGCAGCTGAATACTAGCAACGCTGGTACTGCACTTATTCAGTGTTTAGTCTGAAATTGCTTGAAAACAATGCCACCAAAAGCTATATATCTCTTTATATTTGGAAAGCTGTTGCAAACATGTTTTAGGGATTTTCTCCTGCTCTATACAACTCAAGATTTGTCTTATAATCATCTAAGTTTGACTTTTCCCTCAGTATCAGAGTAATTCAGGTGACTGTTGTCCTTTTAGGCCAAAGCAGCAAGACATGATGCAGACTTGCCAAAATGTAAACAAACACAGCTAAAATCATAAAGGTGTAGATAGTTTTAAGGGATAGTTCAACATTTTGGGAAAAACACTTATTTGCGTTCTTGCCATGAGTTAGATGAGAAGATTGATACTGCTCTCATGTTTGTATGCTAAGTATGGTGCTACCACCAGCTGCTGGCTAACTTAGCTTAGCACAAACACAGGAAACAGAATCAGAATCAGCTTTATTTGCCAGGTGGAATTTTACTCTCAATGTACATGTACAGAAATAGACATACATACAGCTTAAAACAAGGACAACAAAGCTGGACAAAGGTAAACATAAACAGGGTCTTAGTGCAGAATAAGAAGTTAAAAGATTTAAAATATATAGTGGAGCCAAACATTACAGGGATATAAAGCTAATCAGTAAAATATTAAAACGAACAGGGGGCCAATGTCATTCAGCCAGGAGAGGAAAGAGATGTTATCTGCCTATAATGTTTGTCAGAAGTCTTTCAATTGCTGCATCATTAAGACAAGTGAATAATGAATTGCAGTAGCCTAGGCGAGAGGAAATGAAGACCTGGATAAGTGGCTGAACTATGTTTTTGGAGAGCATTGGTTTAACTTATTTCTGATTTGTAAATAACAAGACTGAGCATGACGCCTATGCGGTAATTGGAGTCGAAGTAATCTAGATTGTTATGATATTCAGGACTAAATGAGACCTATAACTAGGTGTCATCAACGTAACAATGGTAGAACACAGTGTTGAAATGACGACTAGCATGGCCAAGGGGTGGCAGAGACAAACTGAATAAAGTGGGGCCAAGGATTGAGCCTTGTGGGACTCCACATGACATGAGAGCCGGCAACTAAAGTTATTGACAGCGACTTTGAAAACTCTGTTCAAACAAAAACACACAAATCTGACTTTCAGCTGTCCCATTTCAAGCGCTGAGGCTCAGGTATCATTGAGCAACAACAAGTGTATTATCAGTTAGGGTTTAAGGAATCCCATGATTTTGAAATGATTATTTCCCAGGAATATATCTCCCTTTTCTAGGGA
>NTHP01000918.1:8431-37739 GCA_003416845.1 Oplegnathus fasciatus | reverse complement strand
GATAAGATAATGATGAAGTAATGAGGGACTACTTTGTGTCTTTTACACTCAGTTGTCAGTTTATTGGGTCGGCCTATGGCACCATGTACCGTACTACACTTCTTTCAACAATAACACAAATATAATTTTAAAAAATCACAACAACTAATGTTCCACCCACTATGTTGTAAATGTATCAGAAATACCATTGGGTCTCTTCTCATAGAAATATGAAGCTATTTTTTTTTTAAACAGAGAGGCTGAGCAAATGCATTGGTCCTGAAATAAAGTTTAATGGAAGAGGAATCCAGCTAATTTGGTCAAATATTAATGAATGTATGAAGTAACGGTGAATTAACATTCCTTAATTGATGATTATTAAGTGTGAACTAATCACATAAAGTCATAGTGACTTGATCATTTGTTAGTGGTGAGCAACAGGAATTCATAATACACCCTGCATTAATTCATGCATTAAATCATCATGAGTCATGCATTAGTTAAGCCTTACTTAAGCATTACTTAAGTATATAATTTGTACCCTTATTATAAAGTGTTACCCAGACATCAGCCTTCAGTATGCAAAGTCACAAACACACACGTGATAAAAATGCCAGGTTCCTGCAGGTATTTTTTCTACACCACGGGAGCAGATTATGGCAAGAATTCCCAGCAATTACTCGGACCTCAGTTTCCAGCAATCAACCCTACTATGAGTGCTGCTGTTTAGCAGACGACACTGCCCTGCGGAAGAATAATGTGAAAATAATAACTTTACTTATATAGCACCTTTCAAAACAAAGTTACAAAGTGCTTTACAATAAAAACAACAATAAAAGCCAATATGATCCAAAACATGTACAAAATGTAAAACAAGATAAAATAGTTTAAATAGTTACAATAAATACCACCAGTTAAGAAAAAGCCAAAGTGAATTTTAAGAGAGATTTAAAAGAGGTCACTGCGTTTGTCTGCCTGAAAAGAGAATTTGCCTGCTGTGATTTACAATATGCAGTCACAAAATCCTTTATTTGATTTGCTATGCAAAAAAACCCACAGTCCTACAGCTGTTTGTCACTCTGACACATGAGCACCACAAACGACACTCACTCAAACATTAATCTACAGATCATCAGCCAGTGACTTTGGAGACAAAGGAGAGAGAAGAAAGAAACACTACTGAGCAGGTGTGTGTCCTTTAATATCTTTCATTCTAAGTTAATACTTTAAAATAATACTGGTCTAATGCCTCATTTTTTTTATCAGTTTGAAAGTTTTGATAAACCATTGAAATACTACAACTCTGTAGAAATGTTTTGTTTTGTTATATAATAAGTCCTAATGTCATTTGTTTTAACCTCAAGAACAAACTTCCTCAAAACATACTGTAATTTTAATCTTTTTCTTTTTTCTTAAATATTTTGCATTCACAGTATCATAATTTTGTATGACAGCATATAAACAAGAAGCCTCAAACTGTGTTACAATAGATCCATTTTACACTTGAATCATTAAAATACAATCTCAGTAATTTTATGCTTTTTTACATTGCAACTGGTACGTAGCTCCTTTTTAAGGATGTGCCAAGTAAAACATATTAGGAAAGTGCAGTTTGCTCATTGAGATCTACCATAACAACATTTGTGTGTCGTGCAACATTGTAGTGTTTATTGCTAATTAGTAAATGTTAGCATGATAAGACACTACACTATGATTGTGAACATGCTAAACATCAGCAAGTGACCAAAGTACAGCCTCACAGAGCCAAGAGCCAGCATGGCTTTGGACTCTAAGCCACCTGATCAAACGGCTGCCATAGAATGAAACACAGACAAATAGAATTATCACCTAACTCTGCAGATTGAACTATGGTTCATTAAGTGTACAAAAACATGAACTCAAATGAATGCTAATGTTGCTCCATATCTGTTGGATGTGTTTGCTAACAAGGCTGTTATATCAAGTTAAAAGAAGATGTCAATGTTGTGTTTACAGCTTGTTTCCGCTGCCCCCAAAGAGGCCAAAAAATGAGTGCATGCAGGTGTAAAGCAGTTATAATTTATATTTTAATAATAACATAACAAGTATGAAATGACGACGTGAAATTACCAGCTGAATCTGCAGCTCCCGTTGACTTTACGGAGCTTTATAGTGAGTTTCAGCTCAGTGTTAATCTGTCTGGCCACAACTTTACTGGTCTGTCTGCTGGTAAACATAGTGGAGCATTTAGCAGCTAAAGAGACAGATATTTCCCTTAAGAGGTGGTGGAGACCTAAAAGAGAGAGAATATTGAACAAACACCACTCTTAATGAATAACCATGTTGCTCCGTAGCTGCTGGATGTGGAAATAAGAAACAGGTTGAAAACAAGTTCAACACATCAACTTAAAAGGTGATGACATGTAAATGTACGAGCTTGTTTCTGCTGCCCCCAAGAGGCCAAAAAAATATTTAATGCAGGTTTAAACCATAAAAAAGAAAAACACCAGAGAAAATTGTTGTGTTGTAGTGTCTTTGAAATGAAGGTGAATGGTAAACTTTGAGTTTTTCTCTTTACACCTTTATCTCTGTCTCTGTCTCCTCCTCAGGGCACCATCCAAACAGATATGTCAGCCAACTCCTCAAATCCCTCCCCCGATCTGCTACTCTATCACTGCTTAGACTCCAGAGCTGCTTTTTGCACATTCATGACTTTTATCATCACCAAAATCCTCCTCAACCTCCCTCTCTCCATCCTCATCTTCTACCTGGGTCACCAACGATGGCGGCAGCAGCGCTCCACCACGCCAACGAGCCACTCCGACTTCTTCACCTACCACCTGGCTGCAATGGAGCTGACTGGTCTTGTTTCGTGCATCTTCTTCTTTTGTGGCACCTACACTGATCTCCTAATGATGAGGAAATTAGGGTTTTATGTTTATAACATGGTTTTTCCTGGAGAGATGTTCTTTCACATCCTCACCTGTGTGGAGCGTTACCTAGCTGTTGTTCATCCTGTCACCTACCTGGGTCTGAGACAGTCAGGAGGGGTCAGGATCAGAAACATCAGCGTTGGGTGCGTTTGGCTGCTGTGCTTCGTATGGGTTGGTGTAACAGATATGTATGCCCCTAATCTTCCCATCATCCAATTTTTCTCCTTCTTGGTCTTCTCCTTGTTTGTTGTCTCTCTCTGTAGCCTTTCTGTTCTCTGTGTTCTGATTCGTCCAGGGCCAGGGGAAGTTGGTGGGAATACGGAGCGAGTTGACCAGTCAAAGCAGAGAGCTTTCCACACAGTCACGGCCATATTGGGAGTGTTGTGGTTGTGGGTTTTGGGGGTCCTTGTGTGTGTTGCTCTGTACGCATCACGATTGCTGAGCTACGATGATGGATGTGTGGTGATGATATTGGGAATCTGGTTCTCTTTGCCCAGCAGTTTGGTGTTACCGCTGCTATTTCTACACAGGGCAGGAAAACTGCTGTGCTGTTGTTACAGCAATAAGTAATGACAAAGGTTGGTGTAAATTAGACGAGTAAATCTGACTGGATATTTTAAGAGTAAATTTTACTATATCAGAGCTGCAAACAATAAAGTAGAACAGGTTACACCAGCCTGCAGTAGAGTATGTTAGATTTGATATAGTTGGATAAAACAAGAGACAGAAACAGGACAAAATCTATGCACATTTATCAGCCCCTCCAGGGTCTGAGATTTTTGTTGAGTCCAGCTCAAATTGAAATTTCCAGCAGCTTGTGTCTAAATATCCATTACAATTTGAGGCCTCTTTTGTGTTAAATTACAACAAATGGTAGAAATGCTTAAAGCTGAAGTCAGTAGGATTGAGAAGAGAGTGGACTTAGCTTGAAATTTGAACGAGTACAACTTCCAGGTCCCCCATATCTCTCTCCGCTCTGCTCCAGCTCGTCTCCAAAGCCCCTCCCCTCAGAGTCATTCGGTCTCATTATTACTTTTTAGCTTTCCTTCATCGGTCTTCTTTTGTTTACTTGTCACGTAAGCTGTTGTTGACAAAGGAGGGATGGGCAGTTTTCTCATTGCTTGGTTGTTCGGTGGTTGTTTGTCCGCCATTGCATCCGCTCCGAGTTAGCACATGCACGGGGGAGGGGAGCCGCCTGCAGCGTGCAGGAGCAGTGATTGACATTCCGTCAGATACTCCTCCTGCTCTGATTGGTTGTTTTGTTTCGGGCGTGATGGATTCTTGCAAATGACATTAGGGGCACACAGATTATCTGTCTCATGTACTACAAAGACAAGTAAACAGAAGAAGACCAAAGAAGACAAGCAAGCTAAAAAGAAAGAATTAGATCGAGCGAGGCTGCGGGGAGGAGCTTTGGAAACGAGCTGGAGCGCAGTGGAGAGAGAGGGGGAGGGACTGGGAAGTTGTACTCGTCCACTCTCTTCTCAGTCCTACCAACTGCCGCTTTAATGTTCATCTTTATGGACCGACATCATATGCTCATAATTCCTCACTAGTTTTACAGTTCTGTTCAAATTTGTACTACAGATTGTAGTTTTGTAGGGATGCTAAAGATGAAGCTTGTTACCTTCTGTGTGTGTGAATTGATAACATTTAACCATAATGGCAGTACTGTATTCATATGAAGAATAAATGTCATTAATGCTCTCAGTTGTACATGTGTGTCTGGATGTGTTTTGGTTGCATAATTACCATACAGGTCTCTATAGAGTTCATGCAGCATTTAACTGATGCAGAAATACTGAAAGTGTTTTCTTATTTTTGCTTGACGTGTCCTTGAGCAATGGATCACTACCAGCGATGATGCTCTGCAGCCGACCCTGAGCTCTGACCTCCCTGTGGAACAACAGAACAGGAAATTTGCCAGCTGCAATAACCCGTGAAAAGTATCGTAAAATCTGCATCAACTTTTATATGTAACATGCAAAACACACCACAGCCCAGCACTCTCTCTCTCTCTCTCTCACACACACACACACACACACACATAAACATCATAAGAACACACACATATATTAGCCATTACGAGTGAACAGCAATCGGTGAGTTTGCAGACGCAGGAGAAGCACGATCAAAAACAAACTGCTGAGGTGGGTGTTCTTTAATAATAACATGGCTTATTTATAAATACAAATATTAATTCGTTATCAACAGTTATCCCAACATATATTATAACTAATAACAATAAGGGTGATTTAGCCTTTTCTTTTATCTGGTCAATGGTTATATGAGGCAAAAAATCCCATAATCCAACGTTGACGGTGAATTCTTTTACTTAACATTCGTTATTTGATGTTAAATTCATGTTTCACTGTGGAAGACTCAGTTGCAGTTTACTGACCTCATGTAGACTGGTTGCTTTACAAAAAAACTCTGTACATCAAGTAAACAGTTGGTTACACATACATTTTTTGTGTGAGCACTGTTTTTCATATGTGTTTGGTACATTCTCTAAACAAGACCATAGCAGAAATATTTACCACCTAATATGAAATGTTGCAATTGTGAACCAAAAGAAAATTATAACCAACTCTTCAGCTGTCTGGAGCTTTTTTAGCCTCTTTTAAGTCACTGTTTTTGGTTGAACTGTAAAGTTACTACATTTGTTATGTGTTTTGACTCATTTATTCAGGTTTTTCTGTCGATTTGTCACCCATCCAAAATATGTTGTTGTTGGCTTGTGGAGTTCTCCTGCCTAGATTGTGCCCAAAAAATATTATATTATTGTGTTATTGGGTTTTAAATGGAAGGGTTTTTCCAATGATTTCTGTCTGCACAGGGGTTGTTCTTATGGGGATCGAAAATGGGGATCCATTAATGGGGATCCATTAATTAAAAAAAATGCTACATAGCACTACTAGTCGTCCAAAAATCATCAGCAATACTTTGTTTTAGTGCTACTGAACTAAGATGGTGGCAAACATTTTTCCTGCTTAACATCAGCATGTTCGCATAGTCATTGTGAGCATGCTGACATGAGCATCTAGCTCAAAGCAACACCGTGCCTAAGTACAGCCCCACAGTGGAGCTAGCATGGCTGTAGACACTTAGTCTTGCTAAAATACCAGTCTAATGATCAAAGATAGTCCATTTGTTTTAATTTAGGCAGACCACTCCTAAAAGAGGGGTCAGTGTTAAAGGTTTAAGAATTCGGTCAGTTGTTTGTGTTGTTACCCAACAGCTCATGACCTCCAACGTAGCTGCCAAAGGAGACGTTGTGTCACTGGTTTTGTTTGATGGCAATTTTTCAAAGGTTGTTTTACAGCACAGTTCATTTTCTCCTTCTTCTCCTCAGGCCTCCATCTACATACAGCAGATATGTCAGTGAACTCCTCTTCCTCCTACAACTCCTCCCTTCATTCAGTAACCCTCCATTGCTCCAACTCAGTTAGTGTTTTAATCTTCACTGCCTTCAGCGTCACCAGAGTCGTCGTCCTCCTCCCTCTCTCCATCCTCGTCCTCTATGTGGGTCTCCAACGATGGAGGCAGCAGCGCTCCTTCACAACAACAAGCCACTCCGACATCTTCACCTACCACATGGCTGCCTTGGAGCTGATCTGGATCTTGGGGTTGGCCGTCATCTTTTGCAGCACCTCCAATGATCTCTCAGATATGATGATAGTGGGGTACAGCCTTTTTTTCATCACTTTCTATGGAGAGACCTTCTTTCACCTCCTGACCTGTGTGGAGCGATACCTGGCTGTTGTTCACCCCATCACCTACCTGGGGCTGAGAAATGCTCGTGGGGTCAGGATCAGAAACATCAGCATTGGGTGTGTTTGGCTGCTGTGCCTCGTATGGAGTGGCATAACAGTTCTGTACTTCAGTTCTTCACTCATCATCCCACTTATCGGCCCTTTGGTCTTCTCTTTAGTTGTCGTGTCTTTCTGCAGCCTTTCTGTTCTCTGTGTTCTGATACGTCCGGGGCCAGGTGAAGGGGGGCAGGGCAAGGAGCGAGTTGACCAATCAAAGCAAAGGGCGTTCCTCACTGTTATGGCCATATTGGGAGTCCTGTGGTTGTGGTTTGTTGGGATCCTTGTTTCCTATGCTCTGGACGCTTCACCACTGCTGAGCCCCAGTGTCGGCTGTGTGGTGAAGGTTTCTTCATTATGGTTTAATCTGCCCAGCAGTTTGGTGTCACCTCTGCTGTATCTACTCAGGGCAGGAAAACTGTCATGCTGCTCTTATAATAATGGGTAAAGATAAGCATTGGATTACATTTGAGCAAAGTAAATTTGATTGGAGATTAAGAGTATATTAGACTATATCAGACCCATGGACAGTTTGTTATATCATTTTACAGTAGGTTGTAGTCGTATGAGATTGTTTTGATATCATTAAATACAAGATATTCAGACATCTCAGCATATATCAATCCCACCTGGATTTTCCTGAGTTTTGTTGTGATTATTGTCTCCAAAAATGTCTGTATTTCCAGCAGCATTTCTCAAAAACTGGGATGCAATTTGAATTCTTTTTGTGTAAATTTCAATTATTTGTGTAATGCTATGCTTGAGTAAATTGTAATCCACTGAGAAAATCTTGTTGATTTAATAACTCACAATGGAAATTATGGTTATCATGAGTATGGCCAAGGTGTTTCTTGGTGTTTCTGGTGTTACTAGACTTTTGTTGGGGTGTTGGAAGGTGGTTTCTATGATGTTTACTAGGCTTTTCGGATGGTTGCTGTGGTGTTTATAGGTATTTAGAAAGTGGTTAAAGCGTTGTTCTGGGTAGCTGCTCAGGTGTTGCTGAGGTGGTTGTTGATATGGTGTTCAAGGTGTTAATAGGAGGTTGCTATGTGGTTGCTAAGGCTTTCAAGATGGCTGCTATGGTGCTTCTAGGGTATTTGAGGTGGTTGTGAGGGTGTATTTTGTAATAGGTAGGGTACATCTGGGTTAATGATTAGTATTAATATTGATTAATTTGACGTTAATATTCTTGCATTGTCGATTAATCGTTTTGTTTATAAAATGTCCGAAAATAGTGAAAATGCCCGTTACCATTTCCTACAGTCCAAGATGACGTCTTCAAATCTCTTGCTTTGTCCAAACAACAAAAGTTCACTGTTGTTTATGACAAAGAACAGCATCAAATCCTCACATTTGACAAGCTGGAACCAGAGACTGTTTGACATTTTTGTTGAAGGAATTATTATTCGATTATCAAAGTAGTTGCCAATTAATTTTCTTTGATCGACTAATCACTTAATCAACTAATCAAAGTTTTAGTTGCTAGGGAGTATTATGTGTTTGCAGCAGTCACAGAGGTTGTATGCATTACATTCCCCTGGGAAGGTGTGCAGGTACACTGGTAGGACTACATCTCCCAGCATGCTCTGAAATTGTGTTTGATCCTTACTAAAAATTTAACTCTCTATATACTTCCACATTCAGTTCTCACAATTCAAATTCAGTTTAAAGAGACACACATCTGGTGGTTGAGGAAGAGTAATCGAGTGCAGATTCACAGAACTGCTTTTCACGTATTATAACGCCCATTTTCTATCAACGATGAGCCTTTGGTCATGCTTCTAAAATAAAACAGCCATGTACATTCACGCACAGAACCAGAGCAGACAAGTGCTCTGAACAATAAGATTTGACTACACACCAGTCTCTGTTTATAAGTCATCTGAATCCTGTCAGATGTTCATATTAAATGACTCGTTAATGGATTTTTGTGTCTGTTTATTTGGAAATGTAGTTTACTGTTTAAGAAAGCCCTAAATGATAATCAAGAGAGTTGTAGTATGATGATGCAGCTTTATTCAAATAAAGTAATAAATGTGACAATAATGACTCTCAATTGTAAATGTTTGATTTTGCTTGATACGAGAATCAATCCCACTTGGATTTTCTTGAGTTTTGTTGTGATCACTGATTAAGGACCCCATCTTACACCCGGCACAAAGCGGCGCACAGCGCAGCGCAACTGTCATTGCTGGTTTCCGACCGACACAGTTGTTATTTTCACGCCCAGCACCCACGTTGTGTAAGTAGCAAATGTACCTGCGCCCATCTATGTGTGTCTGGTCAGGTGCATTGTTGGCGCATTGCTATCTTGAGGCAGCAGAAAGCGATTGCATCACTGACCAACAAAAACCTGGTCTAAAGTCAGTGGTGCAGTATTTTCCTGCTATTTAAAGGGCGCATTATTCATATAGTAAGATGCGCCTACATAGGTGGGTGCACAGTGCGCATACACTCTGCTTGTTACACACACAGGGACGTAGATATATCCGTTTCCTCAGCATAAAACCGTTCGCTTCTCCAACTTGCCGAATCTGCCATTTAAATAGCAATACAAAATGGGAGATGACACTCTGATTGGTTTCATTCATGTTACACCCAAAACACAACTATGATTTTTTTTTTTAAAAATTTCTAAATTTTATTGACACACACAAAGCAAAACAAACACCACAAACAAACAGAAACACAAAAGATTCAATTCTGACAAATACTCAACAAATAAGTAAGTCCTACCATTTCTAACCCCCTCCAAACCAATTTACAACTCTAACCCAGCCCTTTACCAATGCATCCCTCGAAGAATATCAGTCATAAACATTATTACTATCCTTCAATTTTCACTGTACTTTAATCTTACATCACAGGTAACATGCAGTGTTAATACTGTAAAGCAGCACTGACAGAAAAGGAAGACAACAATTTATTGCTTTAGACAGAGAAGAGGGAGGAGATTAAATTAATGAATTAATTAACTAACGTAAGAATTGTGGTCTTATTTTTCTTTTATTTATTTATTTTTTTAAGCAACATTAAGTACCTTTTCACTGGCACTTGTTTCGGCGTATTCTGTATCATTATTCTGAAGTCTAAAAGCTACCTTTTCCAAAAATCTTGTAACAGCTACATTTTGTAACATATTTTCTTCAATGTGTTTCCAATCTTTGCTTACAGAAGGATCAAATAATTGTCTAACTTGCTGACAACCAAAGGATAGATAACAGTGAAAGAGGTTAGGTAGCTGTAGTCCACCTTTTTTGTTTGAACTAGACATCCTTGAGTACAAACATCTTGCCTTTTTCCCATGCCATATAAAGGTTGAGATTGTTTTATGCAAATTTCTAAACCAGGTGTTTTGTATGCTGACAGGCATCATCCTTAGAGTGTAATTGACAGTAGAATATTCATCTTTACTATGACCCCACAGCGGTATGGGAAGATTTGACCATCGATCTATATTTGACTTTATTTTATTAAGTATTAGTGTGAGATTTATAAAAATATTTGTAGTAATTTTTAATCCTAAATATGTTACTTATGTTTGTTTTCATTTAATTTTTGTATTTTGCACGCATGTGATGCTGCAGTGTTTGTTTAAAGGCAATAACTGCATGGCAGGGACTTTCTAGACCCACTGGTCTCTAGTGAATAAGTACCCTCCATCAGTGACTGTCACTGTCACTGTAACTGAAATAATTAAGGATGAACTTGTCTCCCATGATGAACCCAAGACTTTGGACAATCTCATATCCCTAGCCATAAGAATTGATAACCGTCTCCATGAGCGCCATAGGGAGGGGGCTGTCAAACAACTGACATCCACCATTACATCAGTTTCTCCCCGGTGTTCACCTCCTATGCATCCCCAATACCCCCGAGTCCTTCCGAGTAGCTCGGAGTCCGAGCCCATGCAGTTAGGCAGGGCCCGTTTGACACCCGAGGAGAGAGAGTACCGGCTGAGTTCCAAGTCCTGCCTGTACTGCGGCCAAACTGGCCACTTCATTTCCTCCTGTCCCACACGCCCAATAATTTCCTCCTGTCCCACACGCCCAATAAAAGAGCTGGCTCACCAGTAACGTGGGAAATACTGGTGAGCCGAACAACTAGATCTACTTCTCCCCGGCTTCAGCTCCATGCCTCCGTCCAGTGGCGGTCCCAGTCATTACCCCTTTTTGCCCTAGTTGATTCAGGAGCTGATGAGAGCCTTTTAGACTGCAATTTGGCCCAGCAAATGGAGATAGAAATGGAGCCCCTAGACACCCCCCAAGATGCCAAAACCTTAAATGGGCAGCTGCTAGCTCAAATAACTCACCAGACTGTCCCCGATACTCTCCGATTGTCTGGAAATCATCAGGAAAAGATCAAACTACACTTAATTGACTGTCCCCAAACTCCTCTGGTACTCGGAATCACCTGGCTGAAGACACACAATCCACACATTGACTGGACTGCCGGTAAAATTGTCTCATGGAGCACACATTGTCATACTAATTGTCTGCACTCTCCTCTAACCCCAGCCGTCTCTGAGCCACAGTCCCCGCCTGAGCCTCCTGACCTCTCCTCTGTCTTGGAGATCTACCATGACCTCGCACCAGTGTTCAGTAAGCATCATGCTCTGTCTTTGCCACCTCACCGCCCCTATGATTGTGCCGTAGACCTCCAGCCTGGTGCTCCCCTTCCCAACAGCCAGCTCTACAACCTCTCCCAACCAGAACAGGAGGCCATGGAGAAATACATCCAGGATTCCCTCATGGCAGGAATAATTTGTCCCTCCTTCTCTCCAGTGGGTGCTGGTTTCTTTTTCGTTGGCAAGAAAGATGATACACTCAGACCTTGCATAGACTTTCATGGCATGAATAACATAACTGTCAAAAACAAATACCCATTATCTCTCATCAGTTCAGCCTTTGTCCCTCTCCATGGTGCCACCATTTTCACAAAGTTAGACCCTGCGTAATGCCTAGTCCGCATCTGTGAAGGTGACGAATGGAAAACAGTTTTAAATACCCCCCTGGGCCACTTTGAGTACCTAGCCATTTGGTCTAACTAATGCCCCTGCTGTGTTTCAGGCTCGAGTGAACGATGTCCTCCGTGACATGCTCAACAGGTTTGTGTTTATCTACCTGGATGACATATTGATCTACTCCAAGACTCCCTCTGAGCATGAGCAGCATGTACGCCTGGTCCTCCAGCATCTCCTTGAAAATAAGTTGTGTGTAAAGTCTGAGAAGCGTGAATGTCATGTTCCTAAAGTCTCCTTTCTCGGTTACATCATCGCACAGGGAGAGGTGCAGGTGGACCCCGCCAAGGTATCGGCAGTGACTGAATGGCCAGCACCCACAAATCATAAGCAGCTGCAGCGCTTTCTGGGGTTCGCCAATTTCTATAGGAGGTTTATTAAGAAATACAGCCGCTTCGCTGCTCCTCTCACTGCCCTCACTTCCACCTCCATCCCCTTCTGTTGGTCTCTGGAGGCAGAAGCCGCCTTCAAGGTGCTCAAGCGCCACTTTGCCTCAGCCCCTATCCTCGTCCAACCTGAACCAGCCTGTCAGTTCATAGTGGAGGCGGATGCTTCTGATACTGGGTTAGGTGCTGTCCTCTCACAGCGTTCCTCCACTGATAATAAACTCCACCCCTTTGCCTTTTTTTCCCGCAGACTCTCCCCTGCAGAGAGAAATTATGACGTTGGCAACCAGGAACTCATCGCTGTCAAGCTAGCCTTGGAGGAGTGGCACCACTGGCTGGAGGGAGTAGACCAGACCTTTGTTGTATAGATGGACCACAAGAACCTCTCCTACATCCAATCTGCTAAGTGACTCAACTCCCGACAAGCCAGGTGGGCCCTGTTTTTTGGTAGATTTAGTTTCTCCCTAACCTATCGCCCTGGTTCCCGCAACATCAAGCCGGATGCCCTATCACGCCAGTTCTCCACAGAAGAAACTAATACGGATCCAGACCCATCCTTCCATCCACCTGCTTCATCGCTGCCATCACCTGGGAGATTGAGTTGCTGGTAAGACGGGCCCAGAACCAACAGGCTGACCCAGGTAACGGCCCTGCTATTTGTCTCTTTGTCTCTGATTCTGTCCGTCCCCAAGTTCTCCAGTGGGCCCATTCCTCCCGGCTCACCTGTCATCCTGGACTCAACCGAACTTCTTACGTCATAATTTTAAAAAAAACCTTACATTAGAAAAATGTTAATGACTGGTTTTATTAGACTTTTATTTAAAGTTTGGAAATTCATTTTAGCGATTAGGAAGACTTAAAATGGAGACTTTTGTGTGCACTTGTTCATGAATTTGTAGTATAATGATGATGAGGAATACATTTGTAAATGTGTGTGTTTGATCATGTTTTGGTTGTTTATTCATGCAGCACAGATGACAAAGTGATGCAGGGAGGACTGGCATGATATTCAAATATTGTTGCTGCCGACTCCGCGCTCTGACCCCCCCACGTGGAACAAAAAAATGCGAAAATTAAATTTGCCTGCTGTGATTTACCATAAAAAGTATCATTAAGTATGAATTGATTTTGTAACATGCAAAAAACCTCACAGACCTGCTCTCACCTGTTTTTGACACACAGTCACAAACATAAAGGAACACACACACAAACATCACAATCAACACACACACAAACCTATACATGTTAAGCTATATTCGTACCACATACCAGTGAACAGCAGTCAGAGAGTTTGGAGACGCAGAAGAAGGACGATCAGAAAGACAAAGTGGGTGTATTTTTTAATAAAATGAATTGAATTAGTGTGTATTAATTTACTTTGAGACATTTCTTTTCTTCTTGTAATGTAAAATGTAATTACATGTAAAATCCACATTACTGTTGGATGACTGAAAAGAAAAGAGACAAACTTGAATTCAATGTTACTGTCGTGTTCATATTTTAGACATTGATTCTCTTTGCTAACATTATTTGTTTTATGTGTTAATATTGTTAACTTATGCTTTAATATTGTTAACTTATACTTTTTTGTGCTTTTATGTTCTTACACATTAAAATGCATGTTGTTGTTTTATGTTTATTTATATTTTAATATCTAAATTGGTATTACTTAAGAAATCCACTTACATTAAAGTGAATTTAAACTTGTGAGTCCTTAACTTTCTATAAAAAGATAAGATCTACCATGAAATAATTTTTAACTGAAAACTAGTCATGAATCACTGCATGTAAATCAGTTAAATTATAGTAGACATAAAGCGGCTAGTGTGATTGATCAGATTTGTTTCTCAACTTCATCATGGAGACTCTGAAAAGAAGCCATCTGGGCTTGGATCTCTCTACTCCAATAAACAAACTGAGATACCTTCATCCAGCTGAACAGAAGTGAGCCATGCCCACTATCACTAGTTTTAGTTCATGGAAGCTTTTTGGGAATTGTTTTTGAAATTTCCAGTGAAATTGAATCTACGGATGATTGTTGAGCAACTTTTTTATGAGTGAGAGTATTTATTTTCTCCATGTCTCTATCTGATTTCAACATTCTGTCTCTCTTCATCGATGCCATAGCTGTGAGACGCTGGGTGGTTGGTTGCTGCTTGATTGCTCTGCTGCTTATTTTGCCCTTTACAGTTTTTAAGTACTCTTTTATAACTTGTTATCTATAACTGTTTAATTTTCAATTGATTTCTATCACACTCATATCTTTTCCATTCTCTCTGCCTGTGATAGTTCCGCTAAATTCTGGAACACTATTGCATCTCTTAAGAACTCATCACAGTCACACCTCCCATTCAAATCAAACAAGTGACCTATAGATATACATGATATATATATATATATATATATATATATATATATATATATATATATANCTGGGTGGTTGGTTGCTGCTTGATTGCTCTGCTGCTTATTTTGCCCTTTACAGTTTTTAAGTACTCTTTTATAACTTGTTATCTATAACTGTTTAATTTTCAATTGATTTCTATCACACTCATATCTTTTCCATTCTCTCTGCCTGTGATAGTTCCACTAAATTCTGGAACACTATTGCATCTCTTAAGAACTCATCACAGTCACACCTCCCACTCAAATCAAACAAGTGACCTATAGATATACATGATATATATATATCATATATATATATATATATATCATATATATATATATATATATCATGTATATATATCAGAGGGTCAGAGCACAATAGCTGCAGCTTCAGTCATTGATAACATGATAACATTGTCTCCTCCCTGGATAAAAAACAGTTTTGTGCTGCCCTCTTCATTGACCTCTCAAAAGCATTTGGTACCGTCGATCATAAAATCCTACTCCACAAACTACAGTCTACAGGTCTGGATGACACCTCGCTTAATTGGTTCCATTCTTACCTAACAGAGAGAACTCAGACTGTTGATGGTATTCAGTCAAGCCACCTAACCATCAGAAATGGGTTGCCACAGGCGTCCATTCTTGGTCCATTGCTGTTTACATTATACATCAACAACATAATTACTGTACTCCTGATCAATACTTCAATGTCCATTTTTATATGCCGCAGGCTCCGCCCCAGCCCAGGCCCTGACTCGTCTTCAGTCTGCCTTTGATGTTTTTCAATTATCACTCCTTAATCACAGACTTGTTTTATATGCAGAAAAGGTCAAGTATATGGTATTCTCCACCTCCACCAGTGACTCTGACTATCCTACCATTAAAACTTTAAATGGCACCCGTATTACTCTTGCCAAGTCCTACAAATACCGAGGAATTTGGCTTGTCATTCAAAATTCATGTTCAACATCTGACTCAAAAATTAAAAATCAAGCTGGGCTTCTTGTACAGAATTAAAGGACGTCCGTCGTCTTCCAACCGTAAAACTACTGTGCAGTCAATCTTCATGTCTGACTACGGAGATATTCTGTATTGTCATGCTGCCCCATCAACACTTCAGCTGTTAAACCCTGTGTATCACAGTGCATTATGCTTTATCACAAATGACAAATTTCGAACTCGTTGTTCTCTGAATCACATGGTTAGACCTCCTTACAGTGAAGAAGAAACAGCCATCTCATGTTGTTCATTTATAAAGCTCTACTGCTGAAGCTTCCAAACTACCTCACATCTCTTCTCTCATTTAAATCTAGTAACTACAGTACACGTTCCAGTAACTACTTAAACTTAGATATCCCTCATATACGCATTAATGTTGGCAAAACTGGTTTGAGGTACTATGAACCTTCTAAATGGAATGAACTTCGACCTGCCCTGAAACTAGAGTCTTACATTCCCCTTGGAGATTTTAAAACTTTATTATCTGATATTTTTTATGATTCTTGTAACTGTCTTTTTTAATTCTTTGTTATTGTGCAGTTGTGTTGTTTCTGTTTTGCTGATTGTGTTCTGTGAATGTTTCTTGTTCTCGGGTCTCTCTTGGAAAAGAGATCTTAACCTCGATGAGACTGCCTGATTAAATAAAAAATAAATTAAATCTCTCTCCACCTCCCCCTTTTGTTCTCTTTGCCTCTCCGTTTCCTCTTCAGGCCTCCATGTATATGAACATGTCAGTCAAATCCTCTTCCTTTGCTGATCTCTTTCTTCTTCCTTCTCACTCCTCCTCCTCTAACTCCTCCTTCCATCCTCTCTCCAACAACTGCTTCAGTCCTACGAAGAGCATCTGCGTCTTCTTTGCTTTCTCCATCACTTACATCCTCCTCCTCCCTCTCCCCATCCTCGTCCTCTACCTGGGTTACCAACAATGTAGGAAACAGCGCTCCATTTCCACGGCTGCAACAAGTCACTCTGATGACTTCACCTATCACTCCATTGCCATGCAGCTGAATGAATTCCTGGGGTTCACCTTCTTCTTTTGTGGCGATTACATCAATCTTCCAGAGATGATGCTTGTAGGTCTCTACGTCTGTTGCATCACCTCCCTCGGACAGGCTCAGTTTCACCTCCTGACCTGTGTTGAGCACTACCTGGCTGTTGTTCATCCAACCCCATGTGCCTGAGACAGGCACATGGGGTCAGGTTCAGAAACATCAGCATTGGATGTGATTGGCTGCTGTGCTTCGGATGGATGGCTGTATTCTATCTAACCAGCTATGAGTTCAGTTTCATCTTGTATTTATGCATTATGGGTTTTTTTTTAATTGTCATCTCTTTTTGCAGCATTTCAGTTCTCTGCACTCTCAAGCGCCCAGGGCCGGGGGAAGTGGGTGGGAACAGGGAGCGGGCTTACCAATCAAAGCAGAGGGCTTTCCACACCATCATGGCTATAATGGGAGTGCTATTGTTTATGTTTTGAGGGAAACTGATTGTCAATGTGATACACAGGTCAGGTGTGCTGAGCCCCAGTAACATGTGTGTGATGTATATGTCCACAATCTGGTTAAACCGGCCCAGCAGTTTGGTGTTACCTCTGCTGTTTCTACAGCGGGCAGGAAAATTACGATGCTGTAAACAAAACACTGAATCAGGATGAAGGTTGGATGACATGTGAGATTTTTAATTTTATGATTAAATGTTGAAAATGTATCATGAAAGACAGTCAAGCCAAAGACAAGTCAAATTCCTATGTATTTGTATAAGTCAGCAGGACTGATTTGGGTACCATTTAAAGTTTTAATGGTAGGATAGTCAGAGCCACAGGTAGATGTAGAGAATACCAAGTACTTGGTCCATGGATTTAAAATAAGTGCAAGGAATATCTGAAAATCATTAAAGACACAATGAAGATGAGTAAGAGCCTGGGGTGGCATGGAACCATGTACATTTAAGATTGTGTCATCCGCATAAAAATGGACATTGCATTATTTGATTCTGATTTGGAAGAATATTATTTTTTATGTATAACGTAAACATGGGCCAAGAGTACACCCCTGTGGCACCCCGTTACTGATGGCAAGAGGGCTTAATTCAGCACCCTCAGTATCAGTCTGGACCAAAGTGGTGGACCAACTGGCCAAGATTGAATCCCGAGAGCCAAGCCACATGATAAAGCCCGAACTAATGAGACACGTGATACCATTGAATGTAAAAGTCAAGCTAAAAGTGTATACTTAACTAGTCCCAGTGTGCTTTGATTGTGAGTACAAATACATCTTAGATTGTCTTGGACAATAAAATATTTGCACTCTGTGTTCTTTTGGTGAAAAAAAAAGTCCAAAACTGGATTCACAGATATGATGAAAACACAGCCATGAACACACAAACAGACAGGTGTGCTGGGCTTAATGACAGGATTTGTTTAGAATACACACCTCTTTGTTTATGAGTCATTTGAATCCTGTCAAATGTTCATGTTAATGGACTGATTAAATGAACCATAGTTAAAGATTGCTACATTGTTGGCACTAAAGTTCAGCTGTTAATGACTGGTTTTATTAGACTTTTATTGTATTATTTCTTAATTAATTTTAGTATTTAGGAACGTTTAAGATGTTTGAGATTATGAACTTATGTGTGCACTAATCAGTGAAGTAGTATGATGTATATTATATTATACTATAATGTACTATAATCATAGTATAATGATGTATGACATCGCGGTATTTAAATAAAGGAACTAAATGTCACAATAGTTTACTCTCTGTGTTTGATTGTGTTTTTGTTGTACAGTCTCTATACAGATCATGCAGCACAGATGACAAACTGATGCAAAGATGATTGACATGATATTCAAATAGTGGTGCGGCTGACTCTGCGATCTGACGTCCCTGAGGCACAATAATGCGAAAAATTAATTTACCTGTTGTCCTGCTCTCACCTGTTCTTCACACACACACACACACACACAGACATCATAATCAATACACACACACCTTAATCACAGGTGCGTATTTAGATATATTTGGATCAGATACCAGTCAACAGCAGTCAGAGAGCTTGGTGACGCAGGAGAAAGACAATCAGAAAGAAACTCTACTGAGGTGGGTGTTTTCTAAATTTAAACAGACCAGTTTCGTCAAAGGTTTTGTTATTTGGAGATTTAGATTTAGTTATTAATGTGATTCACTCTTCAATAGACTGTCGATATTTTATGAATTGATTCTTTGTGGTAACTTCATCTCCAGGGTGATTTTTTTTATTGATATTGTTGAAAATTTGTGTTTTGCAAAGGCATAATACACTTGAAAGTTAATGTTCTCACACATTGAAATGTAAAAATTAGGTGACAAATTAAAGGAAAAACCAATATCAAGTGTCTTAGTAAGGTGTTGGGTCACCACGTGCCGCCAGAACAGCTTCAATGCGCCTTTGCATTGATTCTACAAGTCTCTGAACTCTACTGGAGGGATGAACACCATTCTTCCAAAAGATATTCCCTGATTTAGTGTTTTGATGATGGTGGTGGAGAGCACTGTCTAACATGTCGGTCCAAAATCTCCCATAAGTGTTCAATTGGGTTCAGATCTGGTGACTGTGAAGGCCATAGCATATGATTCACATCATTTTCATACTCATCAAACTATTCAGTGACTCCTCGTGTGCTATAGATGGGAGCATTGTCATCCAGGAAGAGACCACTCCCATCAGGATAGAAATGTGGACCCAAACCCTGCCAGCAAAATGTCCCCCACAGCATAACAAGCATTCAGGTTTTTCCTTTAATTTGTCATCTGCCTGTATATTCAGTCTTTGTATATATGTTTGTATATTTATTTGCTAAATTAGTATTGTGATTCTCTCTAGAACTTCTAAAACATCTTTTTTGATTACTTTTTAAGGTGCCTTGTGATTTAATTTGTGTGCTTATAGGCGATTTTGCTATTTGACCTACCCGTGTCTTATTTGTGCTGATAAACTACAGAATATAGTACATCACTCTGCAGAGTATACTGTGCCCTGCTGGCCATACTGTAGCATACTGTGATGTTTGGTTTTGATACCTGTGTGGAGGTTTGATGTGGTCATTAACTGATTATTATATATCAGATATGCTGACATAAAGCAAGTTGGCCTACATGCTTGCAGCTATGAATGTCTCCTTGCAACAAGAGTCACAGTCAGTCCTGTCTTTGAGGCACACGCAATGCCACCCCCCTACTACCCCCCTGAAAAAAAAGTGAGCTCCCTCGAAAGCCATGGTATAATTCGCACACTGTGGAAAGGATGCAACTCAATAGATTGACAAGACCTGAGGGTGCAATGCTGGGTTGGGGCGAAGAATCCTCCTTCATTACCGCAGAGTGGAGGTGGGGTGCTGGGCCTGCCACTGAGTCAAAGGGGAGGGCATTGGCAACCCTTTTCTGACAGTCACATCCAAGCTATAAACCACTTGGTCATTCCAAACCACTACCCAAGGCAGGTTAGCTCGCTGTGACTGCCAAATTGGAAGCGGCTGGAGTTTGCATGAAAACAGCAGAGCCCAACAGTAGCTAAGAGGATAAAACAACCCATGCAGCAGACCTTATATAACCACATGTTGCCCATCAGTGCATGGCCACCACAGGTGACTTCTCTGGAAACCGTTTTGTCACTTGTCTCTTCTTCAAAAAAATTTAAGCTGGTGTTTTTGTGTTTTCAGTTACCCTAAATGTCAAGCTAAACAAAGCTTAAACCAGGTATGATTAATTTTAAACGTCAAGTTACAGCTCAGGTAAAGGACCTTTTTTTAGTTTAATGAAATACCTCATGAAACTGAATCCACTCTTTTTTATATGATTTTAAAATTCTATCTCTCTTCCCCTCTCTTTACCTCCCCCTTTTGTTCTCTCTGGATATCCACCTCCTCTTCAGGCATCCACGTATATGAATATGTCAGTCAACTCCTCTTCCTTTGCTGACCTCCCCCTTCTTCCTCCTCAACCCTCCTCCAACTCCTCCTTCCTTCCTTTCATGAACACATGTTTCAGGTCCAAATTTAGCATCTTTGTCTTCTCTGCTCTCTCCGTCACCAAACTCCTCCTCCTCCCTGTCTTCATCCTCATCCTCTACCTGGGTCACCAACAACGGAGGAAACAGCGCTCAGTTTCCACGGCTGCAACAAGTCACTCTGATCATTTCACCTATCACTCCATTGCCATGCAGCTGAATGAATTCTTGGGGCTCACCTTCTTCTTTTGTGGTGGCTACATTAATCTTCCAGAGATAATGACGGTGGGGCTCTGCATCTGGTCTGTCACATCCTTCGGACAGGCTTCTTTTCACCTCCTGACTTGCGTCGAGCGCTACCTGGCTGTTGTTCATCCAGTCACCTATCTGGGCCTGAGACAGTCAGGCGGAGTCAGGATCAGAAACATCAGCATTGGATGTGTTTGGCTGCTGAGCGTTGGATGGCTGGCTGTATTGTATCTATCCAGCTCTACGTTTAACTTGATCTTGTATTTATGCATAATGGTATTATCCACAATTGTCATCTTTTTTTGCAGCATTTCAGTTCTCTGTGCTCTCAAGCGGCCAGGGCCGGGGGAAGTGGGCGGGAACAGGGATTGTGCTGACCAATCAAAGCAGAGGGCTTTCAACACCATCATGGCTATAATGGGAGTGCTATTGTTTAGGTTTTGGGGGAATCTGATTGTCACTGTGATATACAATTCAGGTGTGCTGGGCCCCAATAACCTGTGTGTGGGAGTATTTTCTCCATTCTGGTTCGATCTGCCAAGCAATTGGGTGTTACCTCTGCTGTTTCTACACCGGGCAGGAAAATTACAATGTTGTAAACAAAACACTGAATCAGGATGAAGGTTGGATTACGTGTGCAATTCTTAATTTTGTGGTTAAAGTTGCAATCTCAAAAATTTTCATTTCGTTGTCTTTCACAGCCCCTGTGGCAATAATCGGTAATTGCAGGTGTGTTTTTGGATCTCACTTAAGTTTCAGTTTCAGTTTCCTCATCTGTAGTCATCAACCTTTGTTTGTTCGGCCATAATAACCGTCATAATACTGCAAATGCAAGGACTTTCATCAGTGGGCCATAGGCTCAATGACCATTGTGTTGCATAATTTGGTGATAGATTGTGACCTAACAGACATTTATTTAAATGAAAATCTTGGAGATTATATCTTTAAATATTGAAAATGTATCATGAAAGACAGCCTGCTGTCAAGCCAAATTCCTCTTTATTTGTATGAGTCAGCAAGACTGCTACAATATGGGTACTAGAGGTGTACAGAGACGTCATTATCTATATCTGTTCAACCAACAAAATTATCTGTATCTGTTCAACCAACAAAATTATCTGTATCTGTTCAACCAACAAAATTATCTATATCTGTTCAACCAACAAAATTATCTGTATCTGTTCAACCAACAAAATTATCTGTATCTGTATTCGGATAGTAGAACGGAAATGTGCATGGTTTATATCGGAAGTCACGTTAAATTGGGTAAATGTTGTATTTTCTAATGTAATATTCATTGGCAATGCAACTTTTGTGCCTTCAAAGCATCAAATTGATTTAATATTGGCATATAATTACCACCACCCCTAAACTAGCTGGGGGACACTGACCAGTCAGTTTGAACTAGGAAAATTAAGCTTTATAAATCAAAGCAGTCTCCAGGAAGAGAGGGGATGACATGCAGCAAAGGGCCCAGGGTTGCTTAAAGGTTGATGCACTCTACCAGGTGAGCTAAAGCAGAGCTACTAAGATACCCCGTGTTTTTCAACATATAACTTAGCTTTTTAAATGGAGGAAATCAACACATGCAGCTAAAAACTACAGGTTCTAAGCTTCATTTTGATGTACAGGTTGCAAGAGTTTGAAAGAAATCCAGCTGCCACACCAGGCTTTTGTCTCGTTAGACATGACGTCTCCTCCTCCTCCATGTGAGGGTTTCCCCGAGTGATAGCCGAGAACAGTCAGCTCTCAGCCCACTGCCTGCTTTGTGCTGACTCAGTGGGGGTGACTACAGAATATAGCAATCACTTTTCAATAATGCATAGTAAATAAAACGACTAGTTAGTGAAATCCAAATCCTATGTTGTTAACAGAATGGGCATTTTTATCTCCGGGTAGAATTCATATCTGTTTCCATCACCTTATCCATGCTTTCCTGAAAAATGTATTTGGATTTGGGTACATCCCTAATGGGTACCATTAAAAGTGTTAATGGGGAGATAGTCAGAGCCACAGGTAGATGTAGGGAATACCATGTTGTTGGTCTTATCTGAATTTAAAATAAGTGCAAGGAATATCTAGTATCAAAGACAGAGTGAAGATGACTGAGAGCATGAGTTGGGGTGGACCCAGGGACATATAAAATTGTGTCATCTGCATAATAATGGACCTTGCAACACTGATTTGGAAAAATAATGTTATTGATGTATAATGTAAATAGTAATAGACCAAGAATAGATTCCGGCACCCCACTACTGATGGCAAGAGGGCTAACTTCAGCAATATCAGTAGCAGCACCATCTAATGTGTTAGCATGCTAATATTTGCTGATTAGCACTGAACAAAAAGTACAGCTGAGGCTGATGGGAATGCCATTAGTTTTGCAGATATTAATGATTATACAAAATTTCATGACAATCCATCCAACAGTTGCTGAGATATTTCAGACTGGACCAAAATGGTGGCCCAAACAACCTAGAGTCACACCGCATGATAAAGTCGGAACTAATGAGACACGTGTTACACCACTGAATATAAAAATCAAGCTAAACGTGTATGTTTAATAGTGTTAAAGATCTGGATGATGAAATAGTCTCACTCTGATTTGATCATCAGTTCAACTGCATCTTACAGTAGATTGTCTTGGACAATAAAATATTTGCACACTGTTCTTGTGAGAAAATTTGGTGGGAGAATGGTCCAAAACTGGGGTCACAGATAGGATGAAAACACAGCTATGACCACACACAGAGACAGGCGTGCTTGGCTTAATGACAGGATTTGTTTTGAAGACACACCTCTTTGTTTATGAGTCATTTGAATCCTGTCAAATGGTCATCTTAATGGACTGATTAAATGAGCCAGAGTTAAAGATTGCTACATTGTTGGTGCCAGTGTAAATTAAGATGTTAATGACTGGTTTTACTAGACTTTTTATTATTTTTTAATTCATGTTCGTGTTTAAGATGTTTAGGATTACGAACTTATGTGTGCACTAATTGGTACAATTGTAGTATAATGTATATTATATTATACTATAATATAGTATAATGATATTGTAGTATAATGATGTATGACATCAGTGTATTTAAATGAAAGAATAAATGTTACAATAGTTTACTCTGTGTTTGATTGTGTTTTTGTTGTACAATCTCTATACAGATCATGCAGCACAGATGACAAACTGATGCAAAGATGATTGGCATGATATTCAAAGAGTGGTGCAGCTGACTGCGATCTGACCTCTCTGAGGCACAACAATGCGAAAAATAAATTTACCTGTTGTAATTTACCGTAAAAAGTATCATAAAATATGAATTGCAAAAAAAACCACAGTCCTGCTCTCACCTGTTCTTCACACACACACACACACACACACACACACAAACATCATAATCAACACACACACACCTTAAGCGCAGGTACGTATTAAGATATATTTGGATCAGACACCAGTGAACAGCAGTCAGAGAGTTTGGACACGCAGGAGAAGGACGATCAGAAAGAAACTCTAGTGAGGTGGGTGTTTTTTAAATATAAACAGACCAGAGATTTAGATTTAGTTATGAATGTGATTCACTGTTAAATAGACTGTTGATATTTTATGAACTGATTCTTTGTGGTAATTTCATTTCCTGGGTGATTTTTCTTATTGATATTGTTGATAGCTTGCAAAGGAATCATACACTTGAAAGTTAATGTTCTCACGCATTGTAATGTATATATATATATGTTTGTATACTTTATTTGCTTTATTTGGGAAATCACTACTTTAACTGAATTTAAATGTGTGATTCTTTCTAGAACTTACTAACTCTTCTTTTTTTGGATGACTTTAAAGTGTACCATGAAATAATGTTGTTACTTCAGCCTCTGGTTCTGAAAAGTGCTGATTAGCTCTACCATAAAGAAATTCAGCAAATACACCTGCTGCCATTGAAGAAGAAACTGGGAAAAGATTAAATATAGACCTAATAGTCAGGATAGACCTGAGAAAAATTGATGTTTTGTGGGTACAGTGAGATGGTTACATGTGTAACCATGGTTCTGCCAGTCCCTGTTTGAACTCCACGGGTGCAACGTTAAGACACATTACCTGTGGTGGCCATGTACTGATTAGCAACACGTGGTTATGTTAACACCACGTGTGCGTGGCCTCTCTGGTTAACCTTGATTAGAGTGATGGCCTCCGAGGTGTCCTCCTGCACTCATGTATGATGAAGGTATACTGTGAAGACCTTGACTGGGCACAACAATGATTGCCCACTCAACCCTGCCTCACCGTCCTGAGGAGGGTGGAAAGGGTGCAGCTCAGTAGATTAGTAGATTAAGACAAGGTTGGGGTGAGGAGTCCTCCTTCCTTACTGGGGTGGAGGCAGGGTGCTGGGCTGGAGAGGGGCCTGCCCCTGGAGCCAACGGGGCAGACCATTGCCACCCCTTAAAGGTACACACAAACAATACCAATAGAGAAATACCTGCAGCTAAAGTATCTCCCCCCACTTCCTCTGACTAAGTTAGATTGCGCGAGGAATTATAGATGTGTGCATTTGATGGCTCTGCCACCAATACACAGCACATCGGATTTCACGTTCAAGGTTCATTTATTAGTCATTCTACAACACAGGGTTGCGCGACGAAATTCAAGTTGTAGTCCCTTGATGCAACAAGAAAAAATATTTTTATATTGAAGTAAGGAGAATGAGTTGAGGAGTCTTACAGCCTGAGAAAAGAAGCTGCTCTGGAGTCTGGTGCTACAGCAGCAGATATTTCTGTAAGGCTGAGCAACACTGAACTCTAGTGTTGAACTGGTGTTCAGCACTAGAGTGGAGGAGGTGTGACTGCCAATTCGAACTGTCTGGGGTCTGTTTGTGAGGAAGTCCAATTTCCAGTTGCAGAGTGCGGTTCTCAAGCCCAAAGTGCTAAGTTTGCCAATCTGTTTCATGGGGGAGATTGTGTTGAATGCTGACCTGAAATCAACAGACATTCTGATGTATGTGTTGTTATTTTCAAGGTGTGTGAACACTGAGTGGAGGGCAGTGGACGTGGCTCTCTGTGAATCTGTTGGTTCTGAATGAAAACTGGGGAGAGTCCAGGCGTTTTAGGTACAGGAACAATGGTGGCTGTCTTGAAGCAGGTGGGAACTTCATCAGAATGGAGGTGAGTGTCTGTCAACACAAACGTACTTCACCTGTCACAGCCAGTGCAAACGGGGTAGCAAGTAATAGGACACAAATGCAGAAGAACAGTACAGCAATTTAATGGCAAAATAGGAGTACATGTACTTACAGAATAATGAGGCAGGCAATGCCCAAAACCGGGAAGGCAGTCTAACAGGCAAACAAATCCAAAGGCGCAGTCCCACAAGATCAGGCAAGGTTCAAAAAACAGACAGATAACAGATTGCAGAGATCCAAATGTAGGTAACAGATGCCAGGAAGAAAAGGAAGGAAGCACAAGGCGACTTTAGCGAACTGGCAGAGGAACAATGGATCTGGGCCAGTATATATAGAGAGTGGCCGATGAGGGATGAGATGCTGGTGAAGAGGTCCAGGTAACTGCAGAGCAGATGACGGAAGTGAGAACAGGTGTGTTTTAGGGTGGGGCAGTCAGGTCATGGGGAAAGAAGGGAAAGTCCAAGGGCATCTGGTGGATGGCTAGAGGATGAGATGAGACAGGAACCGAGAGCAATACGGAGGGCTGGGGATGACATAGTGGTAGAAAAGGGGAACTGATGTGCAGATTGTGAGATTACCATACACAACTCAACACCAATATACACATCTCACTGCTTGACTTCGGAAATCAAGGTTTCTGAGCGATCACGCATGCTTGGTGCCTATATAACCACATTATACCGATCAGTATGCGGTCATCACAGGTGGTCTCTCTGGAAACTATTTAGTCACTTGTGAATATTCTCATTCATCCAGGTCATAGTTAGTCTAGCCTGGTCAAACAAGCACGAACTGATGAAGCCTCTTGGATGAGAGGTGAAACGTCTTCACAGACAAAACCAAAAATCCAGTTGCGTTCGATTCAATTTCCTTGATATTTAGTCACTTGTTTCTTCTTCAAAAAAATACAAGCTGGGGTTTCTTGATTCTTGTTAACTGTCAAGTAACAGCTCAGATAAAGGGCCGCAGGTTATTTTTGGGAGTTTAATGAAATTCCAGATGAAACTGAATCCACATTTGATGATTGCTGAGCACTTTTTATTAGTAAAATAATATATTTTCTACATCGGATTTTAACATTTTGTCTCCCCTTTTCCCCTCTCTTTACCTCCGACGTTTGTTCTCTCTGCCTTTCCTTTCCTCTTCAGGCTGCCATGTATATAAACATGTCAGTCAAATCCTCTTTCTTTGCTGACTTCCCCCTTCTTCCTCCTTACCTCTCCTCCTCCAACTCCTCCCTCCATCCTCTCACAAACATATGTTTCAGGTCCAAAATGAGTATCTTTGTCTTCTCTGGTCTCTGCATTACCAACCTCCTCCTCCTCCCTGTCTTCAGCCTTGTCCTCTACCTGGGTTACCAACAGTGGAGGAAACAGCGCTCCATTTCCACGGCTGTAACAAGTCACTCTGATCACTTCACCTATCACTCTATCGCCATGCAGCTGAATGAAATCTTGGGGCTCAACTTCTTTTTTTGTGGGGGCTACATCAATCTTCCAGAGATGATGTCGGTGGGGCTCTGCATCTGGTCCGCCACCTCCCTCGGGCAGGCTCTGTTTCACCTCCTGACCTGTGTGGAGCGCTACGTGGCTGCTGTTCATCCAGTCATCTACCTGGGCCTGAGACAGGCAGGTGGGGTCAGGATCAGAAACATTAGCATTGGATGTGTTTGGTCACTGAGCTTCGGATGGTTGGCTGTATTGTATCTAACCAACTATGAGTTCAGTTTCACCTTGTATGTCTGCATTATGGTTTTATCCATAGTTGTCATCTTGTTTTGCAGCATTTCAGTTCTCTGCGCTCTCAAGCACCCAGGTCCGGGGGAAGTGGGCGGGAACAGGGAGCGGGTTGACACATCAAAGCAGAGGGCTTTCAACACCATCATGGCTGTAATGGGAGTGCTATTGTTTAGGTTTGGGGGGAATCTCATTACCAGTGTGATATACAATTCAAGTGTGCTCAGCCCCAGTAACGTGTGTGTGGTGATGTTGTCTGCGTTCTGGTTCGACCTGCCCAGCAGATTGGTGTTACCTCTGCTATTTCTGCACCGGGCAGGAAAATTACAATGTTGTAAACAAAACACTTAATCAGGATGAGGGTTGGATTACATGTGAGAGTATAATACTAACATGCTATAAAATCTTGTGTAAAATCTGATATTCAAATATTTCAAAATAATTCAAATAATTATTTTTTACCACTGAGCAAGAGCGTGTCAGTTTCTGGTTATAGGCCACCTCCTGCTGGGTCTGAGGGGTGGTAAGTAGCGTCATGAGCCATGGTAGTAGCGGATAGCCCCGATCACCTAAATTAAAAGTTGGATTTATGATTAAAGGTAATAATGCAGACTTATGAAAATTCTATTGTATTGTAAGCCACCCATCTCCAGCAGCACCTTGATCTAACCGTATACCCATCGAACTGTTGTGTAGCATGAAAGAGTTGTGCGCTCCCCCTGGCCAGTGGGTCACTGCGTTCAAGATGTGATTCTGTACATCACATATTATTTGGACCTTGATTGAATGGAATTGTTTTCTATTGAGGAAGGGGAACAGATTTGGAGATGGTGCCTTGAGGCGCAAATGAGTACAGTCGATTGCTCCAATAGTATAATACAGCAATGTCATAAAAGTCCCTCTTTATCTGGGTCTGTTGAGCAGGGGTATATGGAAACTGAATGTACTGTGGTGTTAACTGGATGATACCCTGGAGAACTTTGGGGAGATTAAATCTTAAATTTTGATTTTACTTAAGAACAAACGGGAAGCATGCAAGTATTGATGAATCCCACAAAAGTTCTTAAATTGTTTGCACACACACTTTAAGATCAAATCTGTGCATACAAACGATTCATGCATGAGGCCCAATGTTGTTGATGTACAATATAAATAGTCATAGACCAAGAATAAATCCCTGTGGCACCCCATTACTGATGGCAAGAGGGCAAACTTTAGCAACATCAGTACCAGCACCATTTAGCTTGTGAGCATGCTAATATTTGCTGAGTAGCAGTGAACAAAAAATACAGCGGAGGCTGATGGGAATGTCATTAGTTTTTCAGGTATTGGTTTACAAACCAAAGAATTGGACAAATCAAAATTTTGACCTGATGATCACGCGAGATCATGGTTCGAATTATGGGGGGTATTGGGGGGGTCTGACCCCCCTAATTAAGACTTGGAGCCCCCCAAAAGAGGTAAAAACAACAGGTCGGGGGGGTTGAAACATTTATATATCCTTCTTACCTGTAATCATAAATATTACAATATATTTCGCATATTCATGCTTGGAAGAACTTTGTAAAATGATTTCAGACACCCCTAAAGTAGACCATACCATTTCTTAACTTTGACGTTAGTTGAACGTCTTGTCTACCTGCCTCACTCCCATCACAGTGGCTCAC
>NTHP01000917.1:113485-128268 GCA_003416845.1 Oplegnathus fasciatus | reverse complement strand
ACTGACAGTGACCATTTTCTTTGGCATAATGAGTACTTTTGATACTTTAAATACATTTCACTGATAATACTTTATATATATATATATATATATATATATATATTTTACTTTACTTAATTTAACTTTACTTTATTTAACTTAATTTACTTAATTTAACTTAATAACTTGATCTGAATACTTCTTCCACCACTGATTACATGTCAGTAAAGTAGGACCTTGTTTATCATGTATGTACAGCACAGATTCATGTAAACCTGGAGTAAAACTATTATCTGCACAGTACAGCAGTACAGACATGAGTTAATTTAATAAAATACTTACATTATGATAAAAAATGCTAGCTTGGGTTATTTGCATTGCTCATGTCTGAGGCTGGTTATGGTGAGGCCACACACATACATAATAAAACCTAATTTCTAAGTCCTAACAACCTAGTGGGGCTCTCTAACTATACTTTTTTTGTACAACTGCTTTTTCCTCTTGGCATTGTCAGGGGGGACATTTGAGAATTCACTAACTACAGTATATGTAATAGGAAATTACAAAACGTTATAAAAATCAATAATAAATGGCCAAGTAGCCTCACACTGCAATCTTTGTCACTGTTCACTCCACGGTTGGCCTGGAGATGTTCCATGTTCTTCCTCAATATACATGGAGTTGCCAGCCACTTCTTTTCACCTGCCCTTGAACTGCACAGGGAGGCTATAAGGGCTCCAGAATATTCAGTTTGAAATTGAATTAGGTGAGTCTTCTCAAAGGTACTGGGTGCAAATGCCAGCACCCTCTCCATGACCGTGGGTCTGTCCTTCCAAGTAAGGAGGTGAAAGTTTGCTAGTCACAGCGAAGGAGTTCAAGAACTTTAAATAGAAATATTTATCTATAGAGACATTAATGTATTCATCCAGAGGTTAATAAAGTGAAGTTGTTTTAAAGCAACATTACAAGGCCAACACTGAAAAAGTCTTATATGAACTTCCTTTCACTTAACTTAGAACAGCACACTTGGCTTGACCCAGACCCACTGCCAACTTTTACCATTTCACATTTAAATGGCATTCCTCTGAATAAAATTCTTCCATTTTATTCATTTAAGTGACACAGGAATCTCTACTGATGTACATGAGACAAAGTCATTAAAAGTACATTTTTTTCCTTCTTGTTCATTCTTAGATTCTTAGAAAATGTGTGCACATTGAAATGCTGCATATATTATCTGTAGTCTTTTAAATCGGAGGAGTTGAGGGGAAAGGGGATGTAACTGGTTCAGCTGATGCCAGAAATGGTTTTCACCGGTCCTCAATAACACTGAAAATGTCAGATCTTGGACCCAAATATCTTAAATATATACAAAAGTAGCTTTCGTGCCATTTTGCAGGTCAGCACACACACTCACTACATCACCAATACTCAATTTGAGGAGAGGTGTGAGGTTTTACGAACCGCGTAGGGTAAATTATATGTAAAATGAAATGCTCAGAAGTGCCTGGAACCTTCATTTCTACCACTTACAACACTTAACCCCACACTTTGTCAGCTTTAACATGAAGGAATGCCTTGTTTTGCTGCGTGTGTGTGGTTTCTAAAGCAAGCTCACAATCCTTTCCCTATTTTATATATATATACATATATTATATATAATGCAAAGAGACAACAAAGACGTCGACATAAAGAACTGCATATTATAAGTGAAAGAGCTGAAATATTTAGAGATGATTCTCCACTTTCCTATGCTTACATTTTGACTTGCTACTAGAATTTGCAAAATCTCCTTTAGATTTCCAGTTTGTTGAATCTCACTCTATCTACAAGGATTTCACACAAACTCTCAAAGAGTTAAACTGATGAAGTCTCACATTTTTCCACCCTTTCAGATAAAGAAACAAGAATAAAAGTGATCCAAGAGATAGCTCGGGCCCTCATGTGGGGGCCAGTGGTTGCAGGGGATATGTATATCTGCAGATAAAGCCTTCTGTTCCGAAACAGTATTTACCAGGCCTTTTTAGATACACATCAGCTGTGAAGCCATGGGTCCAGCCTTCATTATACTGTGTGAATCTTCCCTCATTTAGCAGGGATAGCATCTCCTTTCTTCCACCTCCAAATACCCCTATCCACATCCCCATTCGCTCTGCACAGCTAACAAGCAAGATGTTGCTATTGATGGTGGCAATATAGCTGGAAACAAATGTCTTTGTTCAGTCTTTCTCAGAGACCCCCCAGTCGTTTTTGACAAACCTCGAAAGAGCCAGGGAATCAAAGGTGCTCAAACAGACGATACAAAGTCAGGTGGGAAGACTTGCAAGAGACCACTGGCCGATAAGCAGACGAGATAAGTAAGACAGACCTTTGAGAAGTTATCGGAGAAGGAAAAGACAGTAAGTCGCAAAAATATCCAGCGGCGATCTTTTAAAAATTGCATCAACACAAAAAAGTAATCCCTGATTTTCAAGTGTGCAGTCTCATGTGAGAATCATATTTGTTTTAAAATTATAAAATTGTCCAAATCTTCACATACAATGTTGCATCTTTTTAAAGAAAAAAAACTGACTGTGAAGTAGATCTACAAAATCAAACTTCTTGTGTCAGTGATTTCTGTGAGAAAGCAGTAAAGGTGTGAGGCGTGCGACATTCTCACTGATGACCTCTCTCGCAGCGGTAATTAGAGACCCTCCGTCCTGAGCTTACCGCCCTGCTTAACGCAACTGGAGAGAAAGAAAAATCCTTTATATCCACATGTACAGACACGCATGTTAACCAGCCACAGATGATCACGTTCTGCCCTTTGCATGCATGGTTTACATAGTAAAATAGACACATTTGAATATCTAAACATGTACAGAAAATTACTTTAGGGGCTTTCTATTTTCTTCATTTTAATCTTTAAATAAAAATGTCTGAGTAAGGATTTTATGATGCTACACACTCTGATATATGTGCCGTTTAGGTCAGAAGACACCCTCTCATTGGCAAGATGCTCCCTGTGACACTCTATTGACATTTTTCCCTTGAGAACACAAGGCCCGGGAAGCATAAACATTGGCTTGCTAGGCGCGCACTTGCGCTGATGTTGAGATGGGACCATTCCCATATCAGATTTCCGTCATATTTCTCCGGCTGACTAGACTAAGCACAAGTCAGAGGTATGAGCCGATAAAGGGTGTCTTTCACACAGCAACAACACGTACCAGTGTGCTTATCACCTCAGTGCCTAACATGCAATCACAAGGAGGACAGGGGGAAGATTGTTACATTTGGTGATTTGTTTTTTTTTTTTTTTGCTTTTGGGGACTGATAAAGAATGTGGAATCTGAGCAGGAAAGCCCATCTCTGCAGGCACGACATGAGCCGCTGCTGAGGCAGGCCTAGATTCGTTCCCCTATGTCTTAATGTAAATAAAATGCTTTGTTGGGTGGTAACTGAAATAAACACAAAAGGTGCAACCCAGAGCAGATACAGCACAAAGGAATGTTAGAAATTAGATAATGCATTTTAAAATAGAAATGCCTTTAAAAAGAATTTGCTTGAATGTTGCATATTCTGCTTTTAAAAGGAAGAAAAAAAACATCTCACTGAGAGACGTGACAAAAGGAAGCAAGGGCAGAAAATGTATAGAGCATCATGTGCGTCTTTACTTATTACACAAAGCAATTTCATATAAAGCATAAAAGGGCTTTTATTTCCATAAAAATGTTCTGTGAGCTTTCAGTCTGAAAGCCACTGAGGCTCAGGCTCGCCTTTATTCCTTTAGCTGTAATGGCAGCAATTAAAATATATAAGGTAAACTTTTAAACAGCCTTTTCTCCGGCATGAAAAACACTGTGTAGCAAAATGGTAATAATATATTCATCCCTAGGTAAACATCCCTGCCATGTCCTTTATAAACAACGGCGGTGAACAAAATGAAAGTGATAATTTCTCTCCCTTTGAGAATTCTCTTCTTTAATTCTGACAGTAAACTCGTGGCTGTTACGGGGTGTTAAGTAGGATTTAAAACTTGTCAGACAAGACATGTTTGAAATTGCTTTAAATAAGTGCACTGTGTTGCTGTCAACCACAGGCTTAGAGGAAAATATCCCTACAATTGAAGCACTCATCTGGGCTCAGAGAGCTGTGCCCCAGCAACCGCGCCAAATTCTTCCTCCTGCTCGCTGACTCTAAGCCCTGTGAGCCAGCACCCCCTGCTGGAGCAAGGAGGCACTGCCAGAGAGCTCATCTACAAGAGTCAAAGATGTGCCCAAGCTCCTTTCATCTGTGTGGTTAGCTCTAAATTCTAACATCATGAATTTAATACCAGTAAAAATGGCGTCCGGTGTCGAATCAAATACATTTTTGACCTCAGAAATCTCCACCTGGAGAGTTTTTCTTGCCGTTGGTGAATGTATGTCAACGCTAAATTTAGTTTTTGGCCTGATATGCACCTCTTTGTTTAAAACTCCATCCATGAGCCTTCACTGGAACTACTATTAAACTAAACCAGCCTCAGTCCTCTCCAGTGCCACAGCAGAGCCAACTCCACATGAGCCTCCATTGACTTTGACTATAGCAGCAAACTTCCACAACCTCCAACCATGTTTCAAAATGTCTACATTGTCAGTGATGTTAGTTCTACTGCATTACAACGATACAGAATAAGTACCAGTCTCTCTAATATGATATTGAGAGTCACTTAACAACAGCATTTGAGCCCAAGTTTCAAAATAAATTTTGATTTCCATTGGGTTTATTTTCATTAATCATGTCTCTTTTGTTTTGGGAGTAAATATGGATTAGAGAGCAGACCATTTCCACACAGAAAAAGAGCAACAATACGATTTTAATTTAAGACCCCAGGAAGTTTTCAGATTCCACCTTGAGTCTTTTGATTCCCGCAGCCTATAAAGCTGAGATCTACTGAAAAAACATTGATTCTGCAAGCAAGAAAAACTGCACTCAAATATTTTTAAAAGGAAAAATGTAACAATCCACTAACTTCACTCACAGTGTGATAACTTCTCGGAGTGATTGCTGTGAGGACTTAATTGCTGATAAGTCAGACTTCATCCTCACTATGTGCTCATTGTGATTGAGAAAGAACACGAGAGGCTAATCTGTCACTAGAAAAGAATACTTTTGTCATGTGTAATAAAAAAGAAATTTAGTACAATAGCTAGAATTATTTCGTACATGCAGTATTTTTTATGTGTTCACTATTTAAATACCTCAGATATTAGAGTATATTCTCTATTTTTAAACTGCTTCATATGTTTTTCTGACAATTACTTGTCCAAATTACAAGCCAACATTTCTCAGTTTAAGTTGATACTCCAACAAATAAACTTTTATAGCATGGCAAATGTTGCAGACCAAGGGAGTTTTTGAAATTAATCGGCAACTATTTTGATAATCGATTATTTTGATAATTCTTTGGTTCCATCCTCTATAATGTGAGGCTTTTCTGCTTTTCTCTGTTTTATATCTTGAAAACTGAATATCTTTGGGTTTGAGACAAAACAAGACATTCATCTTGTCAAATTGTGACACATATTTTCACTGTTTTCTGACATGTTATTCACCAGACAATGAATCAAGGAAACAATCATCAGATTAATCGATAATGAAAATATTTGTCATATTTTAAACCCACACTGATCATAAAAATACCTTTTTCCAATAAATTCCCAAACCTACTCACTCAAACTTACCATCACGTCATTCACAATAAGCATGAATCAGGAAGAGGCCACAACAAGGCAGCATTACCTAAATTTTATGTGCACAAACATAAACTGGAAAGGGTTAAACCAGCTGTTGTCAAGTGCATCACACAACTTTTTGTATTAGTGCAATAACTTTGGCTGCTGGGTCTCATATTGCTAGTATTTCCCAGTGAAGAGAGGAGGGAAAGAAAGAGTGGGGTTGTGATTTGAGGGACTAAACCTCTGCAGCACCTTGTCCTATGATCTGGCACACTCTCCTGCCAACACGAGTCTTTATCATACAAAGGGATTAGATTGCCCAGTGTAAGTGCCTTCAAGTTATTAGCACCTTCTTATACAAAGTATAACAGCAAACCCAAAGACATTGATTGCAGGGAACAGTTCAAATATGATTTCCTTATAGCTATTAATATGTATGCCTTAAATAGAAGCACACCGCTAAGCAGCTTATGATATTATGAAAAGAATGTTCCCTCAGGGGCATAATATGCCAGCAGTGACAGTAAGGAGAGATTCGTATTTACCCAGATTGGCTGTACTTACGTCAAGCATTCTCAGAGCTTGTGGGAGGGAAGATGGGGCAGTGGCAACAGCTCGGTTTCGATAAGCACTTACCGTGAATAAAAGACAAGCATGAAAGTGAGGTTTAGCCTCTTTAAAGATTCCCGACCAAATGTAGAGGCAGATAGGGCAGGTGCCTTTGGTTCCGGACGTGATTAGCCGTCTGTGCAGCACTGTTCCCACAGAAATGAGACATAGCAGAGACATTGTCCAAGCTTGTCCAGGTGGGGGACCTGTCATCCCAAACCAGAGCTTAGCAGTGCAGTGCTTGGAGCGAAAGATTAGGACCCAGGAATTCAGATTTTTCTTTTTTTTTTCTTTTTCAATGAATGCTTAATTCAAAACTGTTTTTTTCCCCCCTGTTCCTTCTGCTTGCCTCACATCGGCTTTCACTCTATTTTATTCATCTCTCATATTATATTGATCATTACTACCTTGTCTCTCATGTCTCATGATGGCTTTATACATTTCTGTGTCATACAGACATTTTTAGGTACAAATGTGCTTGACAGACACCACCATGCCCACCAGTGAAAATATGAGTCTGTGAACTCTTTCTCCTGCTTTGTTGCGACATGCAACATATTACAAATTAACACTGATCTGTATAACTGTGTTAATTTTTTCTTATGACCCAAGCTTAGATCATCTACAGAAGAAAATGATCCTTTGAGGTACATCAAGCACAGATCCTATGAACCCTGACACATCTAATTAGGGGGACCAGGGTTTTACTCTGTATATTTCATTGTAATATTTGATTTGCTTTGGGTTTGTGATTGCAGGACTTGTCAGCACAAATCCAAGGAATGTGAAAGAATGGGAAAATTAGGGCAGGGAAACGTAATACATAACAGTATTTCCTTCTTTAGTTAAGGTGGTCTTCAACAGGGCTCCCAGCTGGTCCATGATGCTGGTAAGTAGTCAAGCATGAAGGGCAGGTGGTGGGTCAAAAGTGTTTATGGTTGAATGCATGAATGTGAGCCAGGCCACGACTGAAAAATCAACTAAAATCAATCATTATTTTTACCAGGGTATTCAGACTATAACTGTTTTGCTATGAAGTCCTAAAACACACTATCGAAATTATTTTAACAATCAAAAGGAAATTATTTACATGAAAAATGTGCTTCTCCAACACGATCCCTTTGTGGGGCTTTAGGGGCAATGAGTCAAATTTACTGCCCCAGAGCTCAGAATAAATCTGTGATGGATTGGTAGGATTATTGATCAATACCAATGACTTGATGACTGCTTTGCAAAAAGCAAGAGATTTATGGTTTTCCAAACTCACTTTCCAGCCTATAAAAGTGGAAATAAAAACGCTTCATGTCTCCCCACCAACCTATTCTGTTTGCATTTTCAACTGCTTAGTGATACAAATACTACATTATATATGCAGTGTGATATATTTACCATCACTACACTTGATGTTTCTGATAGCTCAGATTGGGTAGCTTACTCATCTCTACTGCGAACACATGACTTCACTGTTTAGCCAACGCTGCTCATAAGGATCATCACACTTCTGGGACTGTGCCAAAGATTTGTGCAGGAGGAGATGAGTTTTGTCAGTGCTGCTGGAATTCTTACAGGTCACCACTAGATGTTGGTGAAGGAAGTTGCATCAGATGAATTTGTACATCAGCAGCATCAAGTGGTAGCAAGAGGTATCCAGAATAACATGCAGACAAGTGTAAAAGCCTCACATCTAAACGCTAATAAAAAAAAATGCCTGTGGTTACACGCAAATTTCAATGTTCTCAGTCCAACTGATGGTTCCTATGAAACACGATATTTATTTAGTGGTGGAAGTAGTATTCAGATATTTTTACTTAAGTAAAAGTACAGAAGTAATATCAGCAAAATGTAATTTAAATATCAAAAGTGAAATGGCTCTTTAGATTGTGTAGTCCTAAAACCTTTTTTCCCCTCAACAAGTCAAAAATAACCTGTAGTACAGTAAGAATATTACAATCTGTTGTTAATTTAGATCAGCTGGTTCTACAAAATGTTTGAAATAAGTGTCTGTAGCTTGAAATAAAAAAGAATAAGGCAGGTTTCTGCACTGGAATTATGAAAAATAAAACTTGAAAATAAAACAGGTTGCATTGAAAATGGGTTAGAATATTCATACAGCACTGGCAGATTTTTACATTTTTAAAGAAAATAATACTTTAAGGACTCAACTACAGACTAAATGTTTTGTTGTTTGTTTTGTATGAAAAACCTTTAAAGTAACCAGTAACTATAAAGTATTAAGTAGCACAAAATAGAAATACTCAAGTAAATACAAGTACCTCAAAACCTGACTTGACCTACCGTTCTTTAAGTGCAGTGCTTGAGGATTGCACTTAGCAGGATACACAGATTCCACTATAGGCAAACGTCTAAACATGGACCCTCATTGAAAACTTGCCAGTGATATACAACAACAACATTTTAAGAGAGAACATTGTGTCTTCTTATGGGCAAATTTATTGGCTTTACTAAGAGGGCTAGAATGCTCGCTTTAGAGTTTCAAACCACATTTGGCGTGCTGTTCTGATTATTTCACAAGGTATTTGTGTGTGAGCTATTTTTCTGATTTTAAGCGGAATAAAAAGCAGTGTAAAACTTCTATAGGAGTACATATGAGGGGTTAAATGTAAATACTGATGACAGTGGTGTGGTGTTGCCAGCTGTTTAGCTATTTTCTGCTTTTACAGTATGCACAAAACACACTAGCACAAAAACACCACCAAAAAAGAGCTACTCTGGCAGTGAATAATATCTTCATAAAAATTATAATTAAGAAAACAACTGTAGGCTGAGCCAACAGACATGTTACTTTTGAATTCATATATGGTGTCTAGAAATGATTAAGCGAGCTATCCCAAACTCTACACATGGACACGTAACAGCAATATGTATAGAAAAATATAACATTTTAAATATAAATGTGGACTTTTTAAGACCAATAGTACCTTTCACATTAACAATCAGTATTAGCTATTAATAACATGTTATTAGATTAAATTGTACACCTCCAAGTTGCTCTAAGTGTTTTGCTGAGCTGCAGCAGAAAGAAAAAGCCTCAGAACACATATGCAACCAAAACCAACGATACGCACCAGCTGTGTTTTTACCTGTCCTGTAAAGTGTTATCCTGTGTCAGATAACTTTGTGGGTAGACAGTGACGTACGTTTTTTAGAATTACATAAATCCTGGTTATGAAACTAGAATTTTTTCAGGATTACATACTGTATATAGCCCTTAGCTTATTGGCAAAATTTCAAACTGTTTGATGTGTCACTAAAACCACAGCGGGTGAAGGCTAAATTGAAGAAGGTGGAGAAAATGGGAACACGCAGAAAATCCAACAGCAGCAACAACATCAGGAGCAATTATATGTTGGATAGTGTATAAACAAAGCAGCAGACAGTGTTGTGTGATCTCAATGAAGTGAGTCAACAAACAGCTATTCACTCGGTTATTATGCTAATGATAAAACAGAGAAAGACAGAAACTGGTTACTGTGACATCAAGGTCATTCGGCTGGACGTTTAACAAGCGGAGATCCTGTAACAGATAAAACAATTCAAGAGAACAGGAATTACACCTGCTCTTTTCTCTCAAAGCAGCCAGTACTACACCGTACTCTCATGTAACGCTTAGACATTTAAACTGTATAAGAATGTCCTGTACTGTTTTCTGACCTGGTTGGCACTGACCGAAAATCTCACTGAACGCTAACATTTTTAGCTCAGGTAAAAGATGAAATGTTGCTGATAGCAGATGCAGCTAAATTTAAAGCAACACTGTTTAACTTTAGCTGAACAAACTTGTGACAATAATGGTTAAAGGTAAAAACATGGTGCAACAGCACCACGACCAGAGAATTGTCTTTAAGTTAGCAATATAAATATCAAATAGTCTGCTAACATTTGCAAAACATTAGCTAATATACTGTATATTACTGGTCATACCAGACCAACTAAGGCTGCAGCAGTAAAAACATTGAGTGTATTGAATTGAGCAAGGGTTCATTGTATTGCTGATCAATTTTATTTTTTGTTTGTAAGAGAAAAGACTTGTTATTTCCTACTTTAAAAGTGATATAGTCTCACTTTAAATGCTATGTACCGAGAGATCTGTGAATTTAGTTTTAGTTTAACTGAAATTTTTCTCATTTTAAAAAGCTGTTCCAATGTTCTTATAGATATTTTCATATATTAAGTGAAAACATGTTTGGTGATGTTAGAAAATTAGCTTTCATCATATACAAATGACACGATAATGTAACATTTGTTCACGTCACAGTGCAACTCAGCATGATCACCATTTCAACACATATATTTAATCAAAATGGCAGACATGGCCACCAAATGGGCGTCTGTTGGTGGGTTTGCAGGCAGTTTCCAAAAACATACTTCCAGGAAGTGGAACAGCATTAGCTTGTAGCTGTTTTTTTCATTTGGATTTAAATAACTCATCATTGCAACCATTTATTCATGCATTCATATACTGACGCATATATAACCACATCATCAGAGGTTCCATCAACGTAATAATTTTCTTGTTCGCTGATAAATCCCAGACCTATAACTATGTGAAACCAAGGTACAATGGCTGTGTCATGGCAGTGTCACTCAGGGCTTCGTATCTTTGCTGTTCTAACCAGCTGCTAAGTGCTGGTGACCAGCAGCAAGAGCTCCAACCATTCGGGCTGATGTGCATATTCGTAACCAATCACATCCGTCACAGTCACAACATTCTCCGGGGTCAGATCAAGGCACATTGATATTTCATGTGGCCTATTTCTACCGAGCATGTCACAAATTATACCAATTTTCACATCATAAATGTAGTCTGGTGCAGAATTAGAGCGGTCATACTTCTTAAATTTTTCATCTCAGATATCAAAATAAATTGCACAGTGGTAGCAAGTTGCATTATAAGATGCAGCGCTATACAGAAAATGCTATAGCAGACAGGCAGTCACAGTGTGACCCTAAATGTCCTTTTAACTATCCACACAATCACAGTTTTGCGAAGTAGCCCGTCCTGGGTCAATTCTAACTGTTATGGCAAATAACAAAAATATGGTAATATGCGTATTGAGATTGGACTAAGCACCTCCTGAACAAGCCCGAACAATGATCTCACCCTGACCCTAATGTTTATCGACTCAATTATCCTTCTATCTCCACATTTGGACCGTACACTTGGACTACTTATTTGTCCTGTGTAAAAGATGAAAGCAAGTGAAAAGTGTGGCGAGGAAAAAATGAGGGATGGGAAGAGAGTCAAAGAGTTTCATTTATAAGAGGAGGGAGGTATTATGAGCACATTTATCCAAAATTGGAAAATAATGAAGAAAGATTAAAGCCCTCCCAGTATTTTAGATGTTCCAAATGGACAACCAGTCCTGTAGTTGACAATGGACCACAGAGAGTTCCAGACACTATTATGTGCCACAAATGAGAGAGTGACAATGTGAAAGCCTCTTTGCAAGATAGAGGGAAAGAAACTTAAATAAGGTCTACTTGTGCACATCCTCTTTTATACATTTTGTGTAGTGGTGACAAGACAAGAGATAAGCGCTCACTGTCTTAAATGAACTAAAAAGTGTAAAGAGGCTTTTACATCACCCATTTTGGCTGTGATTATACTCCACCTTTGCAAGTACAGCAGCTCCATCCCGGCTAGTCATGCTGACCCCTTATTTCTCTGGTCCTCCGCAATATGTGGAGCCAACACAAACATGCATGTGGCCTGCTCATTCAGTCTTGTTGCTGCCCCTGATTTACTTCCAAAAACTGAAAAATATGCTTCACTAGTTCTGTTTTTCATTGCACTTTCTTGAATGAATTCGCCCCTGTGAACTATGTGTGCAGTTTCGGCTACACATGACAGGTTGAGCATTTTGTTCAAGGAAGCTAGATGAGAACTACAGCCCCCATCACCTCGACTTAAGCTGAGAAAATACAGACAACCAGGTCACGGAAATTCTGTCACAAGTTATTGGGCACCTAAGAGTGTGGGAAATCCTATGGTGCAATATTATTCTCTGTAAATCTCAAACTGTGAATAACACAAGCCAAGCAATTTAAGCAGGAAGGTCATAGCAAAGTAAAGCAGGAAAATTGCCAGGAAAAAAACAGGCTTTCTGAGAGAGTGAAATAGATGAGAGATGAAGGGAGATGAAAAGTTGACGGGCTACCCAGGCAGGTCTACAAAAAGTAATGAATATCCCTTGGTGTGGAGCGATTTTGAGGAACTGTCATTCTGAATGAAGTGAGATAAAAATTATATTTCGCCCAGATAAAAAAAACCAACCAATACAAAAGCAGAAAGGACATATGTCTGCCTGATGCTGCCCTTAATCCAAGACAAGGCCTGACAGCCTGCACCATCAAATGTCAGAGCGACTGAAGCATCAAAACAGTATGATTATACAACACATATGGCCAAAATAAAAACAGCGGAGCATTCAGAAAAAATAAACAGGCAAAAAGAATTTATGGATGCAAAGAGGAATGCGATCTTAATTAACTCTCATCTCCGGCAACTTTTAATTATATTCTTGGCACTTCCTTGTAAAATAGAGAAATGAACTATGAGAAATAGAGATGAATGTGCGTCATTAGTCCAGCATGCAATTTATTTTCATTCTGTATTCAGGAAAAAAAAACAACATTTTAAAATCAACATTTACAAGCAAGGTTATGTCCTGTGTCTCAAATGGCCTCAATGGCTGATAGCCCTGTGGTCCATTCATGTGCATTACTGCAGTAACCAGCCAAATATGGGGCCTATCTATGAATTCAGACTAACTTTTTCCCTCCCTTTTATCAATTCAATTTCTTTTGTGAGCGCAGAATGAATTGAGCAGCCATAGATTTTGCCTTGTGTTGTAGAAAAATAACGTGTCCTTCGCAAAAGAATACTGTCATGCTTCTCATTCCAAAGTCTTAATGCTTTTTCCTTGAATAAATCATCCACATCTATTGACTCCTTTTCATTTCACAACACAAGCCCACCATTCAAAGAGAAAAGAAAAGAGACTGAATTACTTCAAGCTGGAGAGTTACCTTGCATAGAGTGGAATTAAGGACCATTTGCCAATATTGTGGATCAACTATGCTGAGAATAAAAGCAGCATTCTTCTGTTACCTGGCTGGGGAATATAGCCACAATAGACTTCAAACAAGGACCAGTGCACAATCCACGGATTGATTTTTACTTGAGGGACCTTGGACTTTTCACAACAAACATTTTTCAGCAAAGACAAGCATAAAGGGAAGCATTTGAATAGTTGTTGTATTACCCTCTTGCCCTTTTGTCAGGAAGAATGTAGGCTGTTCATTGTATGTCAATGGATGACCTCAATCTCATAATTTATCACTGTGGTGCAAGAAAGTAAAAAGCTCCCTTTGCAAATGGTTGTGTTGCATTGTTCACAAGCTACTTGGTATGGTTCATAACTCGGGAAGTTTTCTTGCATTTTTGAATACTCCTTCACATGCCCTTGTCTGTTGTACAGTGGTTTACTAATACAGAATGACCCAAAACAATGATGAGCAAGGGCGAAATAATACCCACACTCTCAGTAGAGCTGAAAGAAAAGTAAAGTCAAAATGTTTGTACATCCTTTTCAGCCACAAAGGAGAGGTTGTAAAAATTTCGGCCTCTGATTTCAAATAAATCTTTAAAGAATGAGTCAAAGTGAATATGAGGGTCTGATGTTGGTGTGTTTCATTGTCACTACTGTAAGCCGGCTGACTATCCCTGCTGCTCTTAAAGGTGCCCACACTCCCACCTGAGTGACACTCACTTGAGCTCTGCTCCAGTCTCTAGCCCCTCTAACAGCAAGATAAGACTCTTATCACCTCCAAGAGTGAAGATTTGGCCTCAATCCAAGAGAACCAACGGAGCAGGAAAACCACTGTCTAGACACTTAAGGTGAACTAAAAGCAACAATGCTCTGTTTGACAGGAAATACTAAAGGGCTGTCGCTGAGGCACGGCACGCCGAGGAGGCTGTAGTTCAGACAATGTCATTGTGCGAAAGCGCCTCACCAAATCCTCTTTCCTGCAGTCATTTTTCATCACCATCTACCATGAACCTTCTGCAGGACAGGGGAGGTGGGAGCACACATGTAATCCAAGAATGCCATGAGTTGAAATTGGTGTTAATTGCTACGATACACATCAGAGTGCTGAGGTGATCTGATACAATATTATATCTCAGTAGGTTAAAGGTGCCCTGTGAAGTTTTACTTTAAACAAACAAAGTTATGTTTACATTCAGTGTTATTGACCGTGTACCCTTGAGGCCTGATGAGTGTGTTGAATGCATTACTTTCCTCATAAAACATTTGACAATATTTTAATCTTGCATTGTTTACATTGATTGTTTGCCAACCTGCAATCTTCTTCCTTGCCTTTGTTGGTGCATTTTGTTTGCTCGCCACCAACTGTCGAAACTGACAGCAGGAATGTGTATTACATCGCCCGCACATGTGCATGTAGCCTACA
>NTHP01000917.1:74528-91707 GCA_003416845.1 Oplegnathus fasciatus | reverse complement strand
TGACTGCAAACAACCTGTTGTATAGGTAACTCAGTACTCACCAAATCTGTAACAATGGCTTCAATCTGGCTCTGCACCATCTGCACATCTTTGGTGGGACCCTCCAGGGTGATCTTATCTTCTCCCTCAGTGAACTCAATGTGCACCTGTATGCAAAATACATGAAAACATAAGTTACAAAATGAAATCCAAAAAGGGGTATTTGAAGTGCTATGGTTAAGAAATTCATCACTCAACAGACCTTGGGCATTTGTTGAGTAATCTTGGCCAAGTTCTGCCCCTTCTTGCCAATAATGAAACGATGAAGCCAAGACGGAGCTGAGACCGAGGAAACAGTGTAGCTGTTTGCCTGCAACAGGAAACACATTCTTTAAATTACTCCTCATCGCTTTTATTAACAATTAACCAAGTCAAAAGGTCATCACGTGATCATTTTAAAACGTTACACACCTTGGCATAAACTTCCGTGAGGGCCTGACCCAGACGGTCCGGCTCCCCACGAAGGATGACAGTTTCTGAGCTGCTGTCAGAAGGTGGGATCTCAACTGACACACCAGTTTTATCCAGGATCTCCTGCAGGGTGTTTCCCTTGGGGCCAATCACATACTTGTGCTGAGACTTCTTCACCTCCACTGCAATGGTGGTGGCATTCTTCTTCTGCAATAGAAAGGGTTGATCAGGGACTTAGGTAATATTTAACCATAGAAAATTAGCATAAAGCTTCCTCATACCAGTGTAATCTGTATTAACACTAACTTCACTTGTAGTCATTTTAATTTATAGCATACCTTGTCTTCAGAAACCTTCTTGATCATAGCCACAGCAAGGGCCACCTGCTCCTTTTCCCCAGTGATGACAATCTCGGTCTTGTTCACACTTGGAGGGGGGACATTAATGCGGGCACCGGTCTCCTGCATCATCTCTCCTACCAGCTTATTGTAGGCGCCGGTGATGAATGGGTGGTATGCCTTGTCAATGTTCACCCTCTCCACAGCACGCTTGTCCTAAANNNAAAAAAAAAAAGAGTATTAATAATTAAAATATATCCTAAAGATGTGATATCTGTGACGTATCTCAGGTAAGTAGTTGGTTATCTGAGGAGCCATGTTACCTGCTCAGCAGAGATCAATAGGATCTCATGCTTTGCCTTCTCCAGGCCCTCCTTGGTACCAGAGATCTTGATCTGGTTGCTGGGGTCGTCAGGTCGTGGGATCTGGATTTTGGTGGCAGTCTTGAGCTCTAGCTCCTGAAGCTTCTCCCCATTTTTGCCAATGACAAAACGATGGTGCTCCTTGGGGATGGCGACAGTAGCTGAAGCCTGTTAGGGTTAAAATGCACAGTTGGCACTGTTGTCTTCAATTATTAACGCCTTATGAAATGATCATAAACAAAGACGGATCCCTTAACCTGAGTCTGCAGTCGGGACACAATCTCCTTACGGGCCTTCATCACGGCATCCAACTTGCCAGAAACCATGATGGAGAGACCCTGATCTTTTGCCAAGGAGAGTTCCAGGTGGGCTCCGGTCTTATGCATGATGTCCACACAGACCTTCGCTTGGTCTCCTTCCCCAAACTGGTTGATGTCCTTGTACTTGCGCTCCTCTAGCGGCACATGGAAAACCTAATTCATGTGGAAAAACAAAAAATTTTGATGTGACGAACAATTGTTACATCAGGATTGCTTTGCTTTTGTTTATTAGCTCTGGGATGGTTGCAGCTAAAGGAAGGAGTTTATTGTCCACATGCATACAACATGCACACAAATTGTAGAGTAAAAAACATGAGTGGATGGGTTCTATAAAAATACAGAAAACCCAAGTGCACAAAGAAAAAAATAAATAAAATAATTTGGCTTCAAAAATGACACTATGAAAATGCTAATATGCAAAACAAGACTTAAAATTAGTGATGATGCTCAGACAAATTAATTCCACATGGGACAAGCAGAAAGAAATGGCTAAAACCCCTAACCTTCCAACAGAAAGATTCTTCAATGTAAAGTTCAAATTCTGAATGTTAGTAACTTAAGCAGAACCAAATACAAAAAGGAAAAACAGGCACCACAGTATTGAATGAAAGAAATGCATTTGTAGCACACGGAGTAAGCCAGTGGTTCCCAACCTTTTTTAGCTTGTGCCCCCTTAAAATGAAGCAAAGTCTACTTGTGGCACCTCATCAAATTATGGCCTTAGTGTGGTTGAGTTTAGTGATATTTCTTTTTCCAGAATACTCCATTTGAAGGATTTTAGAGGCCTAAATAAAAAGTATTGAAGATTTAACAACAATTAAAAGCAACAAAAGTCATTGAAAATAATGTTAACATAAAGCATCATTTTGTATAACAGAAGTATTGTTTTCTTTCATACACCTTTAATCATCTTGTGAATTCTTAGATTTATCATGGGACCCCTCAGGGGTGCCAACCCCCAGATTGGGAATCACTGGAGTATGCTTCAGGCCAGTAACATGTTATTGTACTGTATGCTACACATTCCTTTACCCTAAGGTTTAGTTAAGAGGCCTTTTTACAGCATATATTTGAAGCACAGCTGTCAATAATATTAATCAACACTGCATTGCATTTAGCGGTGTCAGTTCCAGAACCCTGGTGTTGTGCAGGTTGGCTCACTGTCATGGCACACTGGGACACTTCATGGGACTGATCCATCATTATGTTATTAGTTGCACCTATTTTTTTCCTGCTATTGTAAGTCAAAAGGTCTGCAGGTGAAAGAATTTAGCATATTTAGCAATTCATAATTAACAACTAATAATGTAATAATCAACCAAAAGCTAACTAATGATCTCTACTAAAAATTTGAAATGTATTCAATAGAACACCCAGACCTGGGGCTGAACCCAGCTTTAACAGAACTGTTTACAAAAAATGGCTTGTACTAAAAAAAAATAAAAAAACAAAACAAATGAAAGACACGTTGCCTGCATGGAAACCAACACTTATTTCACAGTCTATTAAAGCACTTGTGGTACACTAACACAGGTGGTTTAAATATTTTTGCTTGATTTTCCCTTTACTCAGGATTGCGTGGGCATGTACAGACTGTGCTCACTGCCCCTGTTAGGATAAATCTATGTATTTTTGATGACCTCACATAATTCCCAGCATAGCTCTGCCCACCTTCAATCTGAGCAGAGATCTAATGAGCCAGATTAACTGTAAACACATCGCAGACAGACAGAGACAGTTCTGTTGGTTTCTCTTTTAGTTCATATGTGGTAGTAACTTTGAAAATGTTATACCTGGGTGATAATAGAAGACTTGAGGGGACGGATCTTGGATGTCCAGGCGTTGGCAGTTTCCTGGGTCCCCTCAGGTGAGGCCGCCTTCTCGGGCAGAGGTGGGAAGGCATCCTTGTAGGTAGGAAGGGCTTCCTCATCCTCACCAGCACTGGTTCCTGCCCCAGCAGCTGAACACGTAAAGACAACAGATGAGTCCACTTACGGCTGTGATAGCATTTTACAAATCGAACGCAGCTTAAAAAATCCAAATACTCACCACCACTCTGCTCTGGCAAGAGCCCACTGCGGTGCTCATTGAAGCTTTCCTGCGTAAGTACAGCGACTGAGCTCATGGTCAAAATCCCACGTTAACACAGAGTCCGAGTGTGCCACTGAAAGAAAAGTTGACATTATTTTCAAAAGTTTGGCAACAGAAAGAGCATAATATCTAAAGGACCTACACACCTATTTTCTAAATCAGCTTCTTATTATGAATGATGGGGTCCTACAGTATAAAACATTCAGCCAAAGTTGAGGCAATTTTGGTTATTTGGGAGATTTGTGTTTTTCTCACTCGTCTGAAGTGGGCAGGGCTTACTTGGAAAAAGTTGATGTCACATACTTACAGGGACCAATCCGAATTCAGCAGCATTTTAATCAATATCTGATGACGTTTGAGAGGTTGTTTTTAGCGGAGATAGAAATTAGCTGAGTTTTGGAGTGTTAACCTCTTGTTAAACAATACCTAAGGCTGTTTGTTTCTGAACTTTAACTCCGATTGTTGCTTATTTAGTTGTGAATATGCATATGTGAAACCATGTTGTCAGGGACTTGAAAATAAGTCAAGATTTTTGGTACTTCATTATTGCAAAAGTACATTCTGTCATTTTTTTTCCCTCTTAATATAGGCTTGCTACATAAATATAAAATGTACATTTTACAGGGTTGTGAACATTTAGTGTCAATCTAACAAATACAGCAACTTTGCATCTAATAATCTATTAACACTTCATCATCACTCTTATTTGTATTGTTATTGTAAATCTGGGCCACACCGACATGTTATAATTGCTTTTTTGATTTAAATGCTTATTGTTTACCCTGTGTATATATGTTTGGCACATCAGCACTGTCAGAGGAATGGAGATATTATAGGTTCCTTATTTAAAAGAAATTGAGTATTAGTATTAGTCGTGATAGTTAAAACTAGATAAACATCTTGTTTAAATGGTGGGAAAAAAGGAATTACCCTCTGAAGTGTCACACACACAGGTTTAGTATGGTATAAAAGCTTATCATCTGTGGACTTTGGGATTTTCCCCATTATCTAATCTACCTTTATCAAAAGAAGCCAAATCTCTCACAGAATAATAACACTTCTTGTCACAATACCATGTCAACACTGTGTTAATGTACACTGAGACTGTGAGAGGTGAGTAAAGAGATCATCCTTAGCACCACAAAGAAAACACTGGTGTGGGCAGGGCTACAGCTACAGTACATTTTGTCTCGCTGGAGGAAACCAGTTTGTCTTCTGTGCGACAGTCTTTGTCCAGTGCTATTCTACGACGTGTAGCTAAGAGTGTAGGCTCCAAGGTTAAGAGGATTTTTCCCCACTGACCCCTCTCTATATCCATGTTGGATAGGATTAAAGCAGAAGTCCACCAACAGAAAACTCACATGCCCTGCCTAGGATCTAGGAATACCTCTTTACAAGAAAGAAACCACAAAGCCAGTCCTCTCATCTATGATATTCATAAAAGAGACACTAAAGCTATTTTGATTTCTTAGTTATATAAATCTGGAAGTGTTGATTCAGTTCCATTAACAATAATTATTTTTGCTCTGCAAAGGAGGAAATAAACAAACGAGTGCTCAGACTAAAGCTTGATTCCGCTTCGCTACCAATGATGAAACTCAATATACCATCAGGAGTCACTGCTCTGTTTTTCTGGCAGGCAGAGAAACTTAAATTCTGGCCAACAAGAGCAGAGGAATGTGAATTGTTTTAGGGTGGATTTTGCCCCCAAGCATGCCTGAAATTCATCTGAAAGCATGGAGAGACAACTCCCAGATGTCACAGAGAGCTTGTTGATATTAAAGGTTTTTTCCACAGACCAGGCAATTGAAGTAAATTCACTTAAAGCTTCAACATGGTGGTAGTCAGTTTAGCAGGCGGTTTCCCCCCTACACATTTTAGAACACCCTTTCAGTGGCCTCTTCCTTGTCAGGCTTCATAAACTTAAGGCTGCTCTGCCCAGCACTCATTACTGTTTGCAGACCTTGTGGCAATTTAAGTCTGTGAATATCCTTCATTTAAACATTGGTATGAACAAGAATCTTTACCAAAAAAAGGATGATGTTGTGTTGTTGTCACTAGAGTACATTATTGTCCAGAATATCAGGGTTTTCTTATGGATTTCATCATTGTAACATGTGGACAACTTCGCAGTAACAGTAATGTAATTGTGGAGGTAGACAGTCCCCCGCTTTGTTGACATTTTTGTGGCAAGAAAAGGTGCAAAAAACATCAAAGTCATACATGATAAAGGAAACCACAGCCAAACCAAAACTAAACAGACGAGGTTATACGTTATTTAAATTACAGAACAGGTTAGACTGCACACTTAAGTTCAATGTGTCAGTTTCAGCCAAAATAAATAGGAAACAGTAGTTTTTCAGTGTGATAACTAACGATTATTTCAAGGTTTTTTTTCCCAGAATAAAGCTGGTGGTACTGAGACACAGAACATAAAACGATGTCCCTTTACGCTGCCTGCTTTAACTTGGATAAATACCCTCCCAAAGTGGGAGGGAGGTCAAGTGCTATGGACATCTAGTGATTTCAACAAGTCTCCAGAACATCTAGCTTACTTTAAGGAAACCCTTAACTTAAAAAATGGTCTACATTAAAATAGCGACTTTAGAAAATGAATTAAAATGTTTGATAGATAAAATAAGTTTTGTCTTTTTCATGCCATGGCTCTGTTTCTCAGCTTGCTTTGGAGAGCTAACACCCCTTGTTTGCCAAAATTCAAATGCTAAAAAGTGAAGTAAAAGGTGAGACGGACTACTCTAAATTTCCATATATACAGGTTCGACTGGTGCTAAATATCTGTGAGAAAACGTCAACCTCTTTACAAATTTGCTTAGCCAAAGTGCAGACGATTTTTACACTGCAAATCCTAATTATACTTCATTACTACACGGCCAATTTTCAAGCTGTGGTTGGCGTGGGCAGAATCACATTTACGGCAAACAAAACAGTATTCTGCTAATTGCTTAAGACGGTATTAGTGTCGGTGCTTACAATGCTAATTATTGGAAGAACTTACCAGCTAAATGGTCAGTTACCAGATAATCCGTCCTGTAAAGATGCAAGTTCCCGTCAGCCTGCCAGCTTTTGCCTAAACACCACAAAGAAAAAGGATCAGCTGTATCAAAATAACCACCAAGGTATCTTAGTTTTACAGAAAGATCAACAATTTAATATTTCAAACTTTATACAAATCGGCTACAACAGATTTATGTGTGCACAAAGAAGAAAACTGTATGCGATCAATTTGAGATATTGCGTATGTGTACAAGCCTTGTATCATGTCCGATTAACTCAAACTGGTTAGTGACATCACAGTAGTGGTTAGTCAATAACAATTAACAGTTAGTCATTAAATGAAAATGAAGACATCAGACAGCAAATTCAGATAAAGTTGATGCCAAGAAGCACAAAGCTGAACTCCAGTTAAGCACAGGTGTCATTGGGGCTCAGTCTCCTTGACAAGCATCTGGCTTCTATAATTGGACACTTCGTCGTCAGACAGGAGGACAGACCTGGCAATTGATGAAGCTGCTGTGGGTGAACCAGGCAAATAGGCCATTGTTTTCTTATACAAGAGCTGGCAAAATTACACCGTGAATGTTTCTTATTAAAAGGGTGTGATTATTAAAGGCTGTATGATTTAACATGCCGTGAAATTTTGTGCCAGTCATTAGAACATTTGGATTTATTTTATTAGTTTGCTACTGGCGTCAACCAATTTCCTCTCGCTCCAGAATGTTCATAGGCGTGGGTTTAAGTTTCCACTAAGGTGTGCACAGGCCAACATAAAGCTTGTTGTTATACACTCGACCGGCCACTTCATTGAGTTCACCTGTACAATATAGTGTGATCCAATACAACAGCTCTGCCATGAATTCTACTTTTATGAAGCTTTTCAGTTTTTGTTGACACTGTCAGAAAGGTAATAATTCTACTTTGTTTATTAATGAGTAGGGTTAGCTTGATACCACATTTTCACGTCCGATACCGATACCGAAACCGCAACCTTGAGCATCTGCCGATACCGATACCAGTCAAATACAGTCTTTTTCCCTCTCTTAAACAACCAAGCTGTTAATAATACATTTGTATGGATGCACTTTGCTTATCCTAACCATAATGCTCAAACTGTGAAACAAATATTCTACTCCCCTAAAGGAAGAAATCCACAGCCCACAACATGACTCAGTTATGCAATACTGCTGCTTCTTTTTATTTAAACTTTTAGCAGCATGTTTGACATTCAAAATGAAATTTAAAGTGCAACTTTAATTCTGAGTATTTAGAATAACAAAGGAATTATAATTCCAGTATAAAATATACTGGCTAATGGATCATATCAGATTATACTTTATCTGATCTAATGATTTTGGCCAGTATCGGACCAATACGGATACTGAACATCATATCGGAGATCGTATTGGGTGGTGTTGTTGTACTGAAGTCAATTATATTGAAAGGTGGTTTTAATATTCTGCCCCTCTCATGTATGTAAATATTAACACCACCTTTCAATATAATGCACTCCAGTACAACAACAACACCCGCTACAACCTCAATAATAAACATAAAGTAGAATTATTACCTTTCTGACAGTGTCAACAAAACTGAAAAATCATAGGCTTCGTAAAAGTAGAATTCATGGATCACATTAGATTGTACAGGTGGGTGTATATCCCCAATTTTTGGTTTGGTAAGCGGCGTATAATAAGTTAAGATCCATTTTTGTGCCTACTCATTATTTATAAATCAGGCACTAAAGATGTAACCAACAAGCTCCTACTTTGAGTATGTGCTACAGTAGTGTTAACAACATAGGGCCTGTTCCCTTTCACATTATTAGAGCAGCTAATGGCAGACTGACCCTTTCTGCAGTCACTTAATAGAAAAAGTGAGCTTAAAAGGAATCAAGTGAATTACAACACAGTGGTGCCGAGTTCCTTTGCACGTCATGGGGACAGTTGTGCGTTTAAATTGATGACTAATAATTATTATATTAGTCACGAAAGCCCAACCACACAAAACAGCCAGCCAGCGTATCTTAATAACATCTAGCTTCATATTATCTAACCTACGAGATCGTTCATGTTAATGAGCTGCTAACAAGTTGACACTGACTGGGCTCGTCTAGCTGGTTAAATTCGCGTTAGCTACAGCATGACATCCATCGAGCCTATATAATGTTATAGCCAAATCCCAGATTAAGGATTTAAGTAGCTGGTTAGTGTGAGTGCTAGCTAACACGATATCAAGTTAACTAGCCGGCAGTTGCCAGCGACACATTACAGTTAATGCTAGCCGCCGTCGTGTTGGCTAACGCTCATCAACCGTGAAAATGTACCGAGATCGAGGCAAACTAACACTATCTTAACTGTCAGGGACACGAAGATAACGTCGGGTGTTTAGCAAATGTGTGTGCCTGCTCGCAGAAGTGGGTAGCAAAATCACTGTAGCGTGGATTACTAGCTCCGAACCCCTTAGCTAGTTAGCAAACTTGCTAAAAACTTTGACTGTGGTGTGTGCGACTGTGACACGTAGCTCCTCGGCTAATATGCAAGTTAGCTCAAACAGCCCTACACAGAACTTCAGCCTGCTAATGACATTAAGCTAACAGCGGATTGAAAATTAAAAATAAGTCTGTTAACTCGTAGACTAGGGGCGGGGGGTTTGAGTGAATTTTTGTGTGAATTAGCCAACAGTAACACGCTCGTGAAAAGTACAAGTTGAAGTGCAGCCTTAGCTAGCGAGCTCATGTTAGCTTACAGTTTGTTCTACTAGCTCGCTAAGTCCACGTAGGCATACAGCTGAGCAGGGGAGAAATGACACGGAGTCAGGCCAGAACATACTGTAACGTTCAAGGTTCACCAACAAACTGTCTTCCCAACAAGTACCCCCCCCCGGCATGTACGTGATAGGTAGAGGTCACACATAATGGCAGTACAGTCATATTCAGAAGAAAACTGTGAAATACTTACTTATTTTATGTACTCGTCTGCCCTGAAGGTGCAGAAGCTGAGATGAAATTCCACTGGCGAGAAGGTGGGATTGAAGCCTGACGGATATATACCAGTGCCGCCCACCAATCATATCCTCCAACGTCACGTCAGAGAGTCCGGTTACAAATAACTTATTTTCATTTCTAAGAGTGACACTCTCTTGTGTAACTTCTGATCTCTGATTACACTGAAAATCATGCAAGATGAAATGTTGCATTTCCTGAACACTGGCCTAAAGTAAGGATGTGTTCAAATCACGTCTAGAGGAGAATATGTACACACACAAAAAAGACCAGTTAAAATTATTATTATTGTTATTATTATTATTATTAATAACACATTTCATTATAATTAATAATAATAATTTCTCAGTATCTTTTCAGGCTTTAGTGAGGTCAGATGAAGGGTGAGCCCATGCCAATCCTCCTCCACGTCCAGGTGCAGTCCATTTAAAGGTTATGAATCAAGTCCAGCTAGTGGTGGAAGAAGCGCTCAGATCTTTTACTTAATTAAAAGTAGCAATACCGCAGTGTAGAAATACTCTGCTACAAGTAAAAGTCCTGCATTCAACAACAAAAGTACAAAAGTAAAAGTAGTCATTATACAGGATGGCCCATTTCAGAATAATGTGGATTATATATATATATGTATATATATATACATAGAGAGAGAGAGAGAGAGTTATCAGATAGATGTAGTGGAGTAAAAAGTACAATATTTGCCTCTGAAATTTAGTGGAGTAGAAGTAGAAAGTAGCAGAAAATGTACCTCAAAATTGAACTTAAGTACAGTACTTGAGTAAATATTCTTAGTTACTTTCCACCACTGAGTCCAGGCAGTTTTCTTCGAGGACAACAGGTTCAGAGAGGCTACGTTCTCAGGTCCTCGTCATTCCTCAGCTAGTTGTTAATGGATACACTGCACAAGGTCACTGAGTCCACAGTTTACTCTGAGCGGACTGCTAAAAACATGAATAAAAATAAATAATGAATATGAATGAAATGCATAAATAACAGGAGTCATTTCACTGAGTTTGGGTGGGGCACTGATGCAATGAAGAGATTAATTTAAATATTTATTCTTTCACTTGAACTGCACACATCAAATGCGTCGCACTAGATTTAACCAAAATTTCCATTTGTTGTCCCCGAGCAGAAGGAAATCCCTCAGAAATCCTTTGATCTGGATGCAAATATGAAGCACCAGATTATCAAAGAAAACTAAGAACAGAGCAGTAATCCCACTTTTTTCCCCTAACACTGATTCTGATTACAGATTTATTTTTCTCAGTTTAAAACCTGTAAACCTCACTGTATGGAACTGATTGTTATACAGCAATATGTGTAACGTAACATGAGGCTGTAACTACACACCACTTCTTAATTATAAGTGGAGACATCCATACACCAACATTCTTTAGACTTGTGCAAATTTCAATTATCATTCAATTAATTTATTTCAATAAATCAATTTCAATATTTTGAAATGTTTTTTCAAGACACTCTTAAGCAAATTTCCACTTGATAGATTTCTTCAGGAACTTTGCTCGGTTTGAAAGCTGATGAAGGCCATGAGATGAGGCTGAAAGCTCAAGAAGAACTCTAGTAAGGACCTTGAGTCATGAATGAACCTTAAAGCTTTATTTTGACTATTTTGTTCTAGAATATTCATAAACATGTTACAGTTATATTATGAAAGTGACTAAGAAAGTGTATTTAATGTGGATCAATCACTTCTGGCCAATACCAGAATATGTTTAATAAGTGTACTATCTGTGCCGGCACAGATCCACTGTATGGGATCGGTACATCCCTAGAAGAAAGGATGTTTAACGCTCACTATACAAAATAGACTATTTTGTCTGGGATTATGTGTGGCTTGTTGTCACTTTGGGTTTTCACTCATTGTGTTAGACAAGGAGAGCGATCAGTGAAGCATAAAATGTTGTTGGCGACGTAAAGTAAGGTCAAATGAATATATAATAACTGAATGCAAGCTTTTACTGATGCTAAAATGATTTAGATGAGCAAAAAGGCGTGTGCTTTGCATCTTTCTACTCAATCTTGAAGACTTTCTAAAAAAAACCCACTTCTGGAAAGCTGTCTGTAACATATTGGAAAGCACCTCAAATATTTTAAGCTGCTTCTCTTGTCTCCCTCACTACTGAGACAGCAGGTGTCCAGTCTCTGACACATGGAAGACAGCAGGAGATAGCTCCGGAAAGGTCTGATTTTTAAAAACATTTTTTCTATATTAACCAAGGGTTGTAGAGGCCAACAGTACGATGAAATTGGAGAGGAGATACACAGAGGGTGAACAAAATCCACAACAACAGCCTTAAAAACACTCTACCTTTGTCAAACTTGTTATGTTTACTCTTTGGTAAAACTGTTTTAGAGATGTACACAACTTATTTTTTATCAGTGGTTATTATATTATATTATATTATATTATAATACAGTAGCACCATAGTCAACAGTCTCAAAACTGACTATATTGGCCCCTCTTTGACAAGTGTTTATTACAAGACTATTGCACTGGCATGCATTATATTGCTCATATGTTGCTGTTATTGTGTCCACCCTAAAACCCTAAAACATTGATATCACAACTGAAACATGCATCTACCAGACTAATTTCATCACACGTGGGCACTGTGAGGAGGACCAGGGCTCTTTGAAGATAATGCACAAAGATCAAAAGACTCTCTGTTTAGGGAGCATCTTTATCTTATCTGCCCTCTCTGCTGATTACATCGAACATCTTCTAGCATTTTCTGTTGTGTTGCATTGCGTTGCACTGTTGCAGTATTATATTTCTGCATTGTATCTGAATATATCATCCCACTTTAGTTTACAGTATAGGCCAAATGAATACCTGTGATGATTCATTTGATAAGATCCTATTTCAAGTAAGGATGACAAAAAAAGATCCCCCTTTTCTTATCACCTAAAACATCTGTCTTCACAGTAGTAACTTTACTTACACTGTCAAATGCTTTGTGTAACCTTGATGTTCAGCATTTCTTAGGCCATCCTATACAATGATCTGTTATATATGCTAATGTATAGCAAAAGTGACTGTTTTCATATATGTCTATGCATTTTTACAAACACACACACATAGTATATTCACACAATATATATTAGAAATACATGTATGCCTATTTAATTATTATGATACATGTATAAAATAAATATTTCTGCTACGTTTGCACATATATCTTTGTATATTTTTAAATATATGTACATATACAACATATGTAGTCAATTATTCAATAGATATGTTTATGTATGGCCATATATCAGATTATTGTATGGGATCTATTTAACTACGTATTTGAAGTATAATGCGACTGTTCTTTATCTGAGAGACAACAGCAGGGGGAGCTCCACTGCAATGCCAGACGTGACTTTTTCCTTTCCTCGTGATATGAGTTCTGTCTGACTCTAATCATGTACGTGCTGCCACAAAACAATGAATCTGGGTGCAAAGTGTACAACAAATTCATCATGACTGATGTAATCAATCAAGTTCTGAAGCGTTGAGAGACGTACAGACTCGGGATAGCCTCGTGACGCACGCGCGCGCACACACACTTTTACCTACTGTCTTCAGAGAAATGTGTTACTGAATGTGTTATCTGTAGGGTAAAACCTACATCTATTTCATTTTATCTACGGGTCAAACTTTAGCCCAAACTTAAATAAAGACAGTCTCGCTTTGTGAGTCAAATCAGATAAGACTAATCAGATAAAACAATCATTTTATTTCCTCTGGGTGTTGACAACCACCGGCCTCGAGACCATGGAATTTTTTAAACTTATCCACGAGGCCTTATTAAAAAAAAAATCCACAACATATAATTTTACCAGGCGGACAAGTTTGCTCTCCATCCATCACGGCTATTTAAAGTAAAGGAAGGTAAATCTTCGCTCCTCAGCCTACAATCCTCAGCCACATTTGAACCAATGGCAGGACGCATGAGACTGCTTCAGCCAATGACAAACTAGTCTGAGTGCGCACTCCGTTGGACGACGACGACCATGGACTGGAGTAGTGTCCTCTTCGGTGTAACAAACTTTTAGCGTTTAGTTTCGATACGGGCAAAACGGTAAGTTTAATGCTACTTAATGGCCATATTATCATATTTAGACATTATAGTGTGGCGACTTTTTCGGAGGGTAAACTCGGTTTGAGGGTATTAAGACTTCGGTTGGCTTCTCGTCGGTAAACTAGTGACTACTGAGCTCCCTTTCTCAAAAAGAAAATAAACCTCACATCACATTGTAGGCCTACTTTTTTTTAGTTTTGTGTAGTTCGTCGATGTTCCGTTGGGTTCCTTCGCTTTAAAATTGTTGGTAACTCCAGTATTAAAGTCTTACTGACCCAGTTAGGCCCACATGCAACGTTACGCACGCTAATGAACGCAAAATCGGTACGCCGTCATTTCTTTTTGTGCTTTTAGGTCGTCTTCTTCAGCGTTTGTGGGCTTCAACCCACACGCGCTCAGGTGAATGTTGGCTATTGGGGTCAGCTGTGTCAACTTTTTGTGTTACGCGTATTATGAATGAGCCTCACATGTCCTCAGACAGCCAGCCTACTTTTTGGAATGAAACATGCAGAAACTGTGTTAAACCACCTGGACTCAACCTGCAATACTGGAAGTGACAGATCTGCACACCAAAATGAGATCATGTTTTGCATTTTTCTCTAATTCTTTGATTATTTCTGTTGTCCTCCCTCCCTCCCTGTGTTTGCAGGAGTGAGGTGGAGTAATGGGGGAGATGGAGGGTTCATACCGGGTCCTGCAGACCCCTGGCACAAGGCTGGGAGCCCAGTTCAATGCTGGTATCAGCACTTTGGAGCCGGGCCAGAGCCTCAGTGGCAACATGGTCAGTGGGAGCAGAAGCCATGGGCGAGGACTACAAATCCGTGTGCAGGGGCTGGACGACTCCCAGGACTTCTTTGATATAGACGTAAGTTTCTCCCGCACAGCCTCATTGTGTTTCTTACATCCTCCTTTTATTTACACTGTGATAAGTCTGCAGTTTGTTGCACAGCAGGATACATCTTACTACACAGTCATGGGGCTACCCTGGTTGCGTGTGGCTTGGGTTTGTGACAGCTGCCACATGGCTTTTGTGCTGAAATCCCTTCCTCCTTAAGGCTTCTTATTCGGGCAACTTAGTGTAACTCAACAGGATACTTTTTAGTTTCTTGGGTGTGTTTTCTGCTCAATTAGTAATAGTAGTTTCCTTTCCTGTTCCTAAGCCTTGACCAACGAAGAGGTAGATAATATGGCCAACCAGGACTCGAGCTTGAACATGTAAATTGAGTTATTTTCAAGTCTGTGTGTTCAATGGAAACAAACAGTTAATTTTGAATTATCAACCTGTGTATTCCTCAGTGCTCAGGATGATGGAATAGGCAGATTGCAGTAGGTCTAGACTTGCTTTGATGGGTTTTGCTTCGCAACGATCAGCACCAAGCTTTACATTTTGTACCTTCTTTTAGTCTGGTATAATTTGAAAGGGTGATGAAATTGGCAGACAGGACATGGTTTTAAAAATGTGGGTTTTCTAGGCCTTGCTCTGCCATCATCACTGCCACTACAGCACGTAACTGCATAATGTTATCACTGACCCCCTACAGTGAAATTCAGCTGAGCTGGTCAAGTGGATTTTGTAAAATAAATATACAGTGCATACGGTGTTAGGCAAATTACACAGACATTTTGAAATCATGTGCTGCAATTCAGCATCTATAACCAAGAGTGATAGCTGTTGTTTTTTTTTTCTCTTCATTGTAATTACTTTACAGAGACGTTAATCCCCTTTAAAGACTGGCAGTTGGTTTGAACAAACTTTTAGATCCACACTGTTACAGTGCTTTCCCGTGTTTACTTGCCAAGCTACCGCTGGAGTCATTCAGAAGGCAAGTAGGAAGCAATAAGGAAGCCACTATATCAGAGCAAGTTTCCTGTCTTTTCTGTAGGGGGGGGAAATGATCAAAGTGGAGTCTAAGTGGAGAGTAATAAACAACCATATCAATGGCTGATGAAGTTTTAATTTGCAGTGTAACATAACTGGACCTATGGGCTATAAATTCTCTTAGAATAGGTTAGTGTATTTAACTTGTGTAACTACTCTGCCCTAAAGCCTTGTGTAGCCACAACAATAACAATTCTGGCAGATGTAGTGTGGGGGCACTGCTGAGACAGACATTTCATAATCTTATGCACCATATGTTGTCTCGGGTCTTAAACTAATAGAATGTGACAGACACAAGTTTAATTTGTATGGAAGTTGGTCCCTGCGCTGCTCAGTCCAGAGGAGAGGACATTTCAAGAAGTTTTTGTCAGTGTTAGGAAGATATTCGGCGTTACATATTGACAGACAACTGAACCTGGCCTGGAGAGTTCAAAGTAAGCTCTGGACATGGTGTTGATGGGAGGTGGCAGACAGAAATACATGGCTGCAAAAGGGGAATGACGGCAATCCGGTTGTCAAGCAGACTGCAGTTTACCGAGAACAAGATGGCCTCTGAGAGGCTCTGTTGTTCACCACTGCCCAACATTGCTTAATATTTCTGTTCATTCATACTGAGGAGTCGTGGGCTGGTGGGAGGATAGTATTTATGTCTATGTACAGAATGGCTGCAGAGCTATACATCCGCTACATAACTGATGTTTAATTTTCACTTAAAAAGAACTGACAGTGTGCTGTATCATTATTAGTTTTACGTCTATGTGGCCACAATTCCTTTAAAGAAAAATGGATGAAGCAGCATAACCTTTCCTACATTGTAATTGTAGTTTTTCCTCATGCATACTGTATGCAAAAATAGATACAAAATTGCAGTGTTGAATGTTTGAAATGGTTGTGGCCTTCAAGCAACTGCCTCCCCTCATTGTGGCATTTTGGTTGCTCAGCTGCTCAAATACCTTGTACATTTGTGTACAGTCTTCGTCATCTGCCGTTACCTGCCGCTCTCATTATGTACTGTGTAGTGCAGCATAAATACACTCACGTCAAAAATGTGTTGAAATTCTGCTCTTATACACAAGTAGAGCATGCCTGCTCCTGACTTTGTCATGCTTTTATACTTTTGCAACCTGTAATGCCTTAAACATTTCATCTCATGATAAGGGAGAACCGTATAAACATATGGTGTGGTAGAATATGTTTGTTTATGGTTATATAATGTCTTTAGTTTGGAACTACAACAGACAAATAAGATCAGTGCTTTGATCTGTGGCCTTCATCTGCTGCAGGTACCTAGCATGGTCATCATCAGCAGACATTTGCTTGCATGGCTCTTGTCCACAGGCCCCTCCCACAGCCAGCACGGGAGAAAGCTCAGCCTTGTGGTTTCTGGACAGGGAGGCAGGGCCGGCAGGGCAGGGAAACACAGGCTTCTTTTATCCAGCACAGCCAGCCCCTTTGCTGGCCTTAACTTTCAGCTCAAAACTCGCAAAAAAGCTGAGGGTGGGATGTGAGACCTAGCTGTGTGAAAATGCAGTACAGTCAGGGCATTGGTGGGAGGGAGTCCGGGCAGGCTTTGCCTTAGTGTTAGCAAACAAGCACATAAATAGCAAGGTTGACAACCAAGTGGGTTGG
>NTHP01000917.1:56799-73181 GCA_003416845.1 Oplegnathus fasciatus | reverse complement strand
GCAGAGGGCCAGCCTCTGGTGTTAAACGAGCAGTTCAGAGGGAGCAGTCATGGCCAGTACAAAGTTTGAGCCGGGGTGGTGGGGGAGGGGGCACACTCAGGAGTTGAAGCCCTGCCGAAAGTTTGGAATTTCAACCAGTGGCCTGTAGCAGAAATCACTTTTTGATTTTGTCAGGTTTGAATGACGAAACTCGTGTAACTCAGTGGTAATGCGTTAGTGCTGTTTTTATCTTTGTACAAAGATGGTCTTTGGTGAGGTGTGAAAAGAAAGATACTGGTGTTTCATAGTCTTTTAAAGATGAGATAAAGATATATCAGACTAGTCTAGTTTGAGATAATACAAAAGTATAATGATCTGTGTAATGGAGTTGAATTGGGCACGTGTTTCATGTGCATGCTCAAAAAACAAGTACTCTTGCTCTTCATTACAACCACTACAGCTGAGCACTCAGCTCTCATCTCGACAAAACACTCACTCTATTCCACTGTGTACTGAAGTAGCTAAACAATCTAAGGGCTGTGCCTGAAAGGACTTGTTTAACATATGAAACAATCCCTTGCTCTGCACATTACTGATCTGTCCTGTTGTTACTGTTCTGTTTTTTTGTTTGTGTTTTTTGCCGCTGGGAGTAATTGGCTGCCACTCAAGGAGGTCCCACTTATCCCAAGTTTTTTTTTTCTGTGCTTTGGAGGCAAAGCTTAGTTTGGAACATATCTGGGTTACACAGGTGACCTGAGCAGAAGGCACACTAAAACACCTGATCCTGATTACCACTATGTAGTGTTTATCTGCCAAGAAAAACACCCTGGCCAACTGTCCACAGGTTTGTCCTGAAGCCCGGTAATGAAAAGAAATCAGCACTAATTACTTAAAATGAAAGTTAAATGAAGTTAAGAAAGGCATCAAAGAACGTGTTGATCTTTGAAATATCTCCTCATAGACTTGTGAAAGTGGCCACTGGTGTGCAGAGCCTTAAAATGTACGTCAGCAGGAAATCTCCTGGTGGCAAGGCCTAAACAATGTACATCCCACTGTGCCAGATACAAGCCCCAACACACCCCTGCTGTCAGTAGGAGGTCCTACCAGAGCTCACTGCCATTCACTGGTGGCTGGGGAGTATCAACTGCTGTTTGGTGAGCCATGCTTAACCTGTCATGCAAGGTACAACCAAGCCCTGGATTTGAATTAGATGATATCTGGGTTACCTGTGCTTTTGTATACTTTCTTATTCATTTTCTGTGCATGAGAAGGGCAGTCCTCCTTCATAGCTGGCTGCTTTTTAAACCCCGCATTTGTATTGCGCCCCCCCCCCACACACACACACACACACAGGGGAAGATTTGTCTCCCAGAGAAACATCTGTTTGTTATAATCCCTGCTGCTTTCGGAGCTTGATTGGGTGACCCACTGACCTGCCTTAATGTTAGAGCTCAGAGATGAGACTGCGGTCCATACCACAAGTTGAGTGTGAACAAACTGCATGAGATCTCACTGTCACGTCACAGATGTGCTTGAACTGAACTGAAAATGCCAGACGGGCTTTTGGGTAGCAACACACTGATTTGTGGCACATTTGTTTGCACGGCAGAATAGGTTTAGATAAATCATGGTGGAAGACAGGGTTGGGAAATGTTGACTAAATAGAATACCTGAATATTTTTTTTTAATTAAGTCTAGTAGTAATTTCACAATATTTTTGGTTTGATTACTTGTACTTTCAGAAGATATTTACACCCCCAAAAAATGGAGAAATGATTATTAGTAATGTTAATTGTGATGTGATGACTAAAATAGAGGGATTTCTCCTTTTAATTTGCTGGAACTCACTTTTCTCTTAAACAACACGTGGAGCTGCCGCTAACAGTCATTTGTTGTTGGTTAATTTTCTGTCAATCAATTAATGGACTTGAAATTTAATTGTATCTGCACGAGTAACCTTTAAGATCAGGAAAATGTTATATTAACCAACATCCCAGATAATATTTAGTCGCATGTCACAATGTTGATATTGTGTGTAAGTATCTCTCGACTCCTCTGGATATACTTGTCTGCCAGGCCAGGAGCTCACTAGCTCAACAGGTCTCATAAACGTTACATTTATATGATGTTTACATGTGCTCTGTCATTTTGTTGCTTTAAATTCAGGTTTGGCTCATTGCCTCTGTCACATCGCATTATTTCTCCCTCTTCTCACTTTTTGTTACTGCTCTTGAACTCAGAAATGCCAAGCATATTTAAAGGGTGGTATCCCTGCAGTGGTATATTAACTGTGTGCCCACAGTGTATACAGTAACTGATTGCACACACAGATAACCCAGCTTGGGCAGCAGTAAGAGGAAGTAATTTGAAGGGAAATTATCTGCACAGGTCCGCATTGTGATGAAATTCTTTCTAGAAATTATTCTGCATATGAAATTAGGTAGATCCATTGCATAATTGTCTGCAGCCACTACACTGCATACTTTTTGTCTATTCATGCAGGAGGATGTGAGGGTGATTTACAGTAGTGTATCTTGTCCTTTTTGCTAGCTGTCTGGCAGCAGATAGGTCTCTGTGAAAATGTCATCCCTGACTCTCCGATTGTGGAAGATAAAAGCGAATGTCTCAGAGGAGGATTTTACTCTCTCTCGAGACTAGAGTGCTGTTTTACATTCCTGCAGAGGGTTAATGAGTAATACGAAGGAGGGGCTTCTGAAAGCACACCAGTCAACACACTGTCGTTTGCTCATGACTACTCCACTGAGGACAAAATCATTTAACTGTTTCTTGTGATCTGCCATGGTTTCTGGTTTTCTTGTCAAACCAATTGTCCTAGTTGTAATTTTTCACAGCTTGGCAAAAAAAACCGTTTTAAGACAGAGAAAAGGTGAATTTTAAATCCCAAGTTTGAGTAGTGATTAGCTAACCTGTTTAACATTGCTGTTTATGCTTTAAATCTGCAGTTTATATGCTGGTTAGCCTGCAGTTACCCTGACTTTACCCTAAATTACAACTGAAAGAGGTGAACATTGTAAACTTTAAAGGGAAACTTAGAAAAAGGCGTTATTGTGTGGAGATGTTATCTTAATCTACTGGGAAGATTTGGTTTTGCTCTAATAACTTTGTTTACAAAGCACTTCAGACAGTGGTTCCATCTGCTTAGGGGCTCAGTATATGATTACATTGACTCTTTGTTGAATTGGCATTCACTGAACCTAAACCCGTCAAACTGAGACAGAATACCTCAAAATGTTTCTTACATTTGGCCACTGATACATTTTGAGTACTTACTGTTGCTGTCTGGATTGTATGTTTGGCCTGCACTCAAAGACAACCCCGGCAAAGTATTTTAACACACCAGTTTTTGTTCTCTGCTTGAGATCAGCTGTAATCAGACGCTCTAAATGCACGGAAAAAGGGCATTTTACAACAGATTCCTAAATTTATGGATGTTGTGTCAGTGGGTTTCACCTGCAATTTATAGATTTTGTGAATGCAGAACATATGATTGTATCAAAGTAATGAAAAGACTAACTACAGTAAATCTCCTGGTGCTCTTTGAGTTGTAATGCTTTACTGTAGCCAATGCAAAGCAGTTCTTTTTATAAGGCTTTTAAAAATACTATTTCACATTACAACCAGATGTTTCAGGCTATAATTTTCTCAAAAAGTCACAGGCTAGGATTCCAAACCTCAACTGCAGTGTGTTCTTAGTACATAGTAATTAGTTCTTCATTTAGTGAAAACAAACCCCAGAGCGTTGAGAAGGTAAACTTCGGCAGATTTCCTGCTTGTGATTTTGCTGCACTCTGTTCAGGGCCAGATAATGGTAAATGTACAGTAGGACGCATTTTTGCAGTTTACTTGCTTATCCGTGTCAAGGAAACTATTTGAATTGACAGATGGAACATACGCAGCCATAAAACACACAATGAAGTGGATCATTTACAGATGCCAAATATTTTCTGCACCACACAGACAGACAGTGTTTATTCTGCGCTACTTTGAACACAAGCATGGCTTTCTTCACCTCAGCCTGAGCAAAAATTCGTTTTTGATAGTGTTGTTAATCACCTATGTTGTTGATCAGCTATATTGATTGGAAAATGTATCCTCAGTGGGCTTTCAAGATCTGTGTTGACATAGTGATGAAAATAATAATTCCTTTTTCTCTGTTTTTTCTTTCAGCCAAAAGCTCTTGGACAGGCCCTCCTCTCTGAGGTTTTCCTGAGAGGCAACCTCATAGAGAGTGATTACTTTGGCCTCGAGTTTCAGAACATGCAGATGAACTGGGTACGTGCACCAGCAACTGTGTCTTTGTGTCCTTTTTGAAACAAACACATTGATTATCCAGGAATTAACCTGCAAATTGATTATACATGTCGGTTAAGTACTGACCAGCAAAGGCAGCCAGCGTGTCAAAGGTCAAAGGTCACAGCTTGATGACAACTTGACTTGTCTCAGGGCACAAGATGATCTTCTTAGTCATTTCCTCAACCAGTCAGTTGCTCTTCTTCAGCTTTCTGCAGCAGTACAAACAGTGATGTAGTATTTTTTTTAGTATGTATGTTTTTACTGGATTTGAGCAGTGTATATAGTCTAGGAGTATTTTTAACTCGTCTGGCACAAGTGCCCATACACATATGTCAGACTTTCCATTGTTTTATTCTTCCAGAAACATAAAGGAATTCAAGACCACCTACAAGTTCTTTGTAAAGCGACAGAGAAGAGATATGAAACATACTGTATATCCTCTTCAAAGAGAATGGAGCCGGTGTTAAGTCACTGGCTTTTTAGCTCATATATTCAACTGCAAGAGGGTTGAAAAGCAATACCGCGTATATACAGTACATTTGTTGCTCTGCAGTATTGGTTTTAAAGAATCTGCCGAGCACTATGTTTAAAGCCCAGGCTGGCAGCAACTGCAAATATAAAGAATTAAATGCCTCTAACCAAGGAGGTAAATGACAATCTGGGTCAAAGTTCAAACAATTTCAACTTTGGCAGCTCTGTTTCTCTTTAATGGTCCCTTTGCCACATATAAGAGTAGAGTTACTCTAAAATAGGAGCATTGTTGCAGGTTCAAGCTTTTGGTTTTACTTTACAGTCTTCACCAGTAGCAGGTAGAGGTGTGTGGAAACAACAGCTAGTATCAGGTATGCCAGCTGGTGATGTCATTAACCTAAACTGTTTGTAACATTGAACTTCAACACATCAACAACACGTAACTTTACTCTAATAGTATTTAGATGTTAGTGAGTCTCCTGGTTCCTTCACCACATGTAGCTTTGCTGCTGAGCCTGGTGTCAACACTTTTTTCCATTAACAGACTGAATGTTTTTAAAGTTGTGTGGTTTGCTGAATGTATGAAAGCAGCTTAAGTACAGTTTAAGTCATGAACTTTAAGGTGACCTGTCCGGGTAAAAAAAATACATACTATGTGATGTTTTGGAAACACTTACTATGTTCTGACCAATGCAGGAAGTGTGGACCTGATGCTGAGTTTGGAGAACTAAGTGACATATGAAATAAACTATCCATTGCTCAGGCAGCTACAGCTTTATAACAAATGTTTTCATCACTGATGGATTTTTTTTTTACATTGATTAACTAATTTTGTATGCCAATTATTTTCTCAGTTAATCAGAAAATATTGAAAAATGCCATTGCACCAGTATTTATACTTTTCCTGAATATTTGGATGCCCTAAGAGGTGCATATGTGTAATTATAAAGTGAGTGAAGGATTGAGGCAAATATCAGCTGATATTTCAATATATCTGTCTGGATCTAGCACATTCCTCCCTCAATAAGGCCCAGATGTAATAGGGCAAGCAGACTGCTACAGTGAGGCAGTGAAGCCAGTTTTTGTCCACAACATTACCACTATCATCTAGACGCTGACACAACGTACAGTCACTATGTATTAAGGGAGTCATTTAAGTTGGAGCTGTCACCACCTGTGACGCCTGTGGCTGTCAAACTTCTCATAATATTGTGGAGATGATACTATGACTTTCTCTTCAGGTTTGGCTGGAACCCACAAAACCCGTTGTGAGACAAGTCAGAAGTAAGTGAGCTTAAATATTAGCCAAAATTCCACCTAATGAAAATATGTTAGTGCGCTGATGATCTGTTTTCATGTTTTTCAGGACCAGCAAATGCGCTATTTAGACTGTCAGTGAAATTCTTTCCTCCGGACCCCGGTCAGCTGCAGGAGGAGTACACAAGGTCAGTGACAGTAATTTCCTACTGGATATTACTTTTATCTCATGCCTGTGTAGAGGGGCTTTAGAAACTGCGCTTTTTTTCTTTTCTTTTCAGAAACTCATGATTATGGTTTTCAAGGCATTATAATATTTGTCCCAAAAATATTAATGAAATTCTTTTAATGCTTTGCTGCAGCCAGTAAGACGTTTTGTCAATGCGTGTATTTATTTAGCTTCAACAACAAACTTTAGAAATAAAATTTAAAAAAAACATTTCAATGGATGGAATAAAAAAAGCTTGTGTGTTTTTACATTAATAAATAATCACATTTGAGATTTTAGGAGTTATTGTGTTATGGGCTGTTACACATGACATTTAAGCTCAGTTTGTGCACATTTACTTCTCATGAACATAAACAGATGGACACTAAGCCTTTGTGCTTTTTGTTTTTTTATAGGTACTTATTCTCGCTGCAGATGAAGAGAGATCTGATGGAGGGCAGGTTGATCTGCACAGAAAATACTGGAGCCCTGCTGGCCTCTCACCTTGTCCAATGTATGTTTAAGCTGGTGTTTTTACTGCAATATTTGGTTTGTTTATTTAATGGCGAAAAATGTTCTGTAAATATATTGGGCCAGATTAAACCAATTCTCTCAATGACTGCATTTCAACATACTTCAGTCTCTACAACATCTGTTGTAACATTGAAGTGGTTTGCATTAGGCACCTTGATTGAGCGCACACAGACACTAACAAGGATTAACATGCTAAAAATGCCAGTTATTTTTCTCTTTATTGCATTATAGAGAGAACTGTTTCTGTTATTTAGCCTGTCCTCATTGATATAAATGGGGTGGACGAAATAATACAAACACCTGTCAGTGTAATTCAAAAGCACCACAAACTACAGCCTCCTAAATGACCATAAAGTTGAATCAACACCTTTCTAAAAATAGTTTTAACAAAAACTGAACAAAATAGCCTTCATGAAGGTAGGGTTTATTGCAGGACTGTTGTATTACACTGCCACTTTGTTAGGTACTCCTAGCTAAAATTAATGCAAAGTGTAAGTACACTTACAACAACACAGCACAGCTGTTGTATTGTTGTCTTTGAATGTGAAGGATTTATGAATAACATTCGGTATAAACAAAAGCAAAGAGGAAGTCTTACAGTCATGGAAGAAAGTAATGGATCCCAAAGAATTGGGCACATCATGAACTTGATAATTAAAGACATTGTTTAATCATTGGCATCAATCCAAAACCCTATTAAAACCAATGTGCACACACTCAAAATGAAGTCACCTCACTTAATAGACGTTTACCTTGATGTACAAAGAAAAACTGATGTTTTGCTCTTCCTTTAACCACAGCGGAGATTGGCGACTATGATGATGTGGCAGACAGGGATTTCCTGAGGATGAACAAGCTGTTGCCTTACCAAGAGAAGGTGCAAGAGAGGATCATGGAGCTCCACCGCAGGCACTTGTAAGTTGCTCCCTCTGATCTGTCCTGCACCTTGTTTCATGTTGAGCTAAAGCTCTGTGATGTTATGTTTGTATTTCTGCATTGCCTTATCAATCTGCCTTTGACCTGGTTGTGCCAGTTTGGTTGTTGCTGGATGGATGTAAACCAGTTCCAATTGAACCAGGTGTCATCAGTCTCTCCCTAACCTCAGTAACAAAGTCAAAGTCAACACATCTTCCAACTGCTTTAAAGGGTTATGTTAAAGCCATCAAGTGCACATTTATTGCTGCACAGTGTCTCATCCCTACCACAAAGTAGACCAGCTGAGTGCCAGGCTGCCAGTAGATTGTTCTGTCACAGCTGCTGACTGGGCACTTCTGCTCAACTCTCTTGTGCACAGTTCATCATATTTTTTTCATGGTTTCCTTGTACTCTCTAACAGATGCGACTAAAAATATAGCAATGTCCAAACTGGAAATAAAAAGTACTGCACTATATGTTCTGTAATTTTTGAGTACAGGTACAGAAACGACAACTGCTTCAGAGTAACATGAGTAAATGTAAATCATTACTTTCTACTCCTGACCACATGTTAAACCAGTTTTAAGCCAGTTTACTGTGATGTGGACACAGCTCGGTTGAAGACATGGACTGTTACGGTTTGACCTCGCTCCCAAGCAGGGCCATAATATTGTGGGTTAGTGTGATTATTCGCTGCTCTGAGAAAGCAGTGGAAGTAACAAGTGACATCAGCATCATAACAGCACACCAGAACCGTACCATTGTGGAACTACAGTATGGCATTAGTGAGAGGCAACACTGTTGCCTTTCAGTGGTGTAAGGAGTGAAAAATAACACACAGGTTCACTTTCCTGAAGGGTTGAGTTTACATATGCCCACCTTGAGTGAATGTATTATTTTCACTTACATATTTATGCAAACTGAAAGTTTCCTGAGCAATTTTAACTAAATATTGAACTAACTACAAATTTTGAGTCTTAACTGCACATTGCTGCCTCCAACCTTTTGGACCATCTCAAATTCATATCCCACAAATGGGTATCGCATGAATCACAATTTTTGCAATTTGTAAACAGAGGCCCATTTTCTATGCCCCTTTTATGTGGCTTTAAACACAAATGTTTAGTGTTCACTATGGTGAGGTAACTGAACTGAGACAACTGTGTGTTCTTGCTAAACAACCATAATGAGAGGGTTTGCCCCATTTCAGAGTCCAGTGTCTCACAAAACCACTCGCTGCACTTTTCCCACCACCAGCCTCCTTGTTAGCACAGTACTATCCTATGGCCAATAGGGGCTCTTTTCAACCCAGTGTATTAGGAGGCTCTAAAGACCTTTGCTAATCTCTTCCCTTGGTTGCCAGTGTGGAAGCGGCGAGTTCCCTGGCCTAATCCCCTGCTCTGGCCGGTCTATTAGCCATAAGGCCAGTGGGGCAGGGGAGGGCCCTAAGGAGATTTCACCGCTTAACGGATGAACAAAATTAGAATGTGGTGATGATTGGATGGATATGTCTTCCTAACATGCTGTTTGGTTGTAATCACATGATTTTAGATAATGCCTCACAAATCCTCGAAGTTATAAGGGATTTAAGGACACACAACTGTGCATACGAGTCATGATATGATCTTTGCTTAAATTTCATGTGATGAATCAAAAAGAATAATTGCAGAATGTACACTAGGCTCCACACTATACTTTGTGCTCCAAAAACCTGGTTAATTGTGATTATTAACCTTATTGGCTTGAATCTATAAATAAATAGAAGTGAGTTCAAACTGTAGGTGCAAGGTGTATAATGGTGAGCTTAAGATTCTATAGATATGCAAAAATATTTTAAACTCTTTTCTATGACACACTGGAAACCAGTGCAGAGACCTGTTCAGTTTCCTTTGTTGTTGACAAGATGTTGCTGTTCAAGTTTAGGTCAGATTGCACTAGGAATTCCCGCACTCGGTTTTCAAAGGGTTGAGATGAGCACAGACTCCTTGCTTTTCTCTTTATCTCTCAGTTGTGCCTGTTTTTTAGCTGAAGGACTTGAGGCCAATCATCAGTTTGTTTAGTGTACTTAACGACATCAGTTACATGGGTGTTGTCTGCAAAATTCAAATCGGTAATTTCATTGTTTTGTATAATTTGGTCTAATGGAACCGTGTAAAGGTTAAATAAAAGCGGCACACGGATTGAGCCTTGGGGAACTCCACCATGTTGGTCCATTTGGATACGTATTTCTGTTTTGGAGACCAGTATAGGACAGCGTCTGAAAGTGAATCACAGTTTTCCAGTTTGCATAGAAGTATTATATGGTCAGCCATGTCAACCAAAGCACTGAGATCTAATAGGACTATGACTAAAATTTAGCACGAATCAGGAAATCAGACCTTTCAGTTTAAGACAGATTGTAAATGCTGCTCGTGTACTACAAGAACAGCATGAAGAGGACATGTTGTTATTCACAAGTGTTAATGTGTTTTACATTTTGTCTATTCCAGGGGCCAGACTCCAGCTGAATCAGATTTCCAAATCCTGGAGATTGCACGTAAACTTGAGATGTATGGCGTCCGCTTCCACCCAGCTGCTGACCGGGAAGGCACCAAAATCAATCTGGCTGTTTCTCATATGGGCCTTCAGGTTTTTCAGGTGACTGCTGCACTCATCCCAACTGTCTTTTGTGGACGTGATCCTAACAATGTGACTAAAGGTTATTGTTTTTTCTTTTCACATTCCTTTTTCTCCCAGGGCAACACAAAAATAAATACCTTCAATTGGTCCAAGATTCGCAAACTGAGCTTCAAGAGAAAACGGTTCCTGATCAAGCTCCACCCAGAGGTTCATGTATGTATTAATGAAGAGATTAATGTCTTTATTCCGAAAATGCTTATTTTATCTGCACGTCTCATTCCACATCCACTGTGAAGGAGACCAATTTACTGTGTGATTTCATTGTCTTTCTCTTTGTTTGTTTTTAGGGCCCCCATCAGGACACTCTTGAGTTTATGATGGCCAGTCGAGACCAATGTAAAATCTTTTGGAAGATCTGTGTGGAATACCATTCATTTTTCCGTTTGTTTGACCAACCCCAACCCAAATCCAAAGCAATCCTCTTCACTAGAGGCTCTTCCTTCAGATACAGGTACTAATTACTGACATGGCTGGCATATGTCATCTTTAATGATTGTTTATAGGAACACTGGGGTTTCATTATTCATTGTTATAATTCAAAACTCTCTATGTCAGTGGAAGGACTCAGAAGCAACTTGTGGATTATGTCAGAGAAAATGGAGCAAAGAGAACGCCATACCAGAGGTGTGTGTTTATCAGAAAGACAAGTTGTTTGCCTCACTTATTCTTCCTAAGTATTGGCAGAGAAATGTTTTCACACTGCATTCATGATAATAATTCTGCCATTGAATTGTTTCTTGTTTAGGAGGAACAGTAAAATACGAATGTCTGCTCGCTCCCTAGCCACAGATGTGCCAAAACAGGTCAGTGGCGCTACAAGGTTGATGCATTTGTGCAACAAATGAAACTAAAACTTTATAAACTTTATAACTTTAAAAACTTTATAATGAATAAACTAATACAATTTCCTCTTCTTTGTTACCTTCCACTTTCTTTTTCCTCCCTCACTCTCTTTCCCTTGTCCTGTCTGTGTTACATTATTTCAGAGCTTGTCATTCAATGACAGTCTCAGGGCCCAAGGCTCCCCTTCCTCCGCTACTGTGTCCTTCCACCCAGCACACATCTCTAGCATTCTCCCGCGAACAGAACTCCAACCTCACCTCCAGCCTTTGTCCTCACTGAGCCAGTCTCCAGCGCCTCCCCAGCACCACCACCAGCAGCAACAACAACAGCAGCAGCTTCAGTCCCCTCTGCAAGCTACCAGACCCCCCAGCCCTCCGATGGAAGAACCTGTCAAGGCCGCTTCCCCATCTCACTTCGCTTTTCAAGGTGCCCCTAGCAATCAGGCAGCAGGACACTGCAGCCCCTTGTTTGTGTGTGTACAGAGTGGCACTTCCCAATCACAGCCCTCCAAAAATGGCAATGAGGATAATGAGCATTGTGGGAGAAGGGGAACTGGGTGCTCTGTGGGAGGGGGCGGAGGGAAGAGAAAGGGGGTTCTTACACCTGAGGCTTTTGAGGCAGAGCTTTTGCGTACAAAACAGAATCCCATGTTCTCAATGTCCAACTCACCGCTGCATGTCACTGAGGAGTTCATAGATGATGATCCCACTGAAATTTCCTTCTATGGTGGGGGGGCCGAGGCCTTCTCTTTTGGGCTTGATGATAAAGTAGATCAGTTTGATTATGTCGAGGAATCTGACCTCAGTAAAAACAGGATCTTTAGTGTGGGCATTGAGGATCTGAATGGGAATACCAATCCCTTCCCTGATAGCATTGTTGGTCATTCTGAGACCAGCTCCTTGGTTAATAACCGCTCCGAGTGCAGCTCCCTGGACAACCTGGGGCTCAGCTCTGCAGGTGAGTCGATGTCAGTGGGTTATGGAGGCCCTGACTCCTCCTCGCTTCGCCTGCCAGGCTCTGACATTCAGTCAGAGGCCAGCTCAATGGTCAACTTCCCAGCGTATTCTGTGCGATCTGAGAGCAGCTCTGCTGTGCAGTTCAGTGACCTGGTAGAGCAGCTTGAGCAGCTCAGCTACCCACCCACAGCCACTGAGGGCTCTGGGAACGGCAGCTCGGACTCAGACTCCGACTGGGGCTCTGACAGCGTCCTTCCCCCTGAGCAGAACCTGTTTTACAGTAATCCGCTGACAGGGAGCGGTGGAATAGAGGGTTTCCTCCTTCAGTGCCACAACCTGCAGGCCCTGGCACTCGCAGACCCCTCTGGATCCCCTCAAATTAAAATGTAAATCACATATCCTTACAGCACTTAATAATTAATAATGACAGTAAACGGCAACAGCATAGTTCACTCTTTAAAATACAATTTAACTTTTTTTTCAGCACTTGGCATTCAGAATGCTTTTAGTAATTGTAAGACAGATAACAAAGATGATTGCACCATGTGAAACTGTAAAGCTGATAAATTTCCTGCTGGTGTCTGGCTATTTTTATGTTTGTACTTGGACTTCATTTCCAACAGCCCGCACTCCCATCAGCGGTGATGCACATCTTTGTAGTGTACACTTAACTGTCACATGCTTTCATGTTGAACTCTCTCTACTGAGAAGTGGAGGACAACATCTGCTGCTCCATATGTTGGTTTTCTGCAGCAGTACTGTTATATTTGTTTGTATCAGTTTGACCTGGTGTACCCCTGCCATGGTCAGGTTGTGGTGCTTTTTTAAATCACTCCTGTCTTCTCGTGACACTTGGCCTATCAAGTTTTGGCCTTAATTTTCATGAGATTCTTGAATGACATTGTCTTTCTTTGTCTTTTTCTGTTGTCTTATCTACAACATCCAGCCTATTTAGAGCAAATGTTGATTATACATTTTGGGGTAATTCCTCAAGCATTTCAGAAAATGCAAAACCTTTTGTGCTTTTGCTTTGGATGCGTTATATCCTTTTAATACGTTTCAGGTCCTTTAAAACACTAATGTACACATTAGCATGGGAATGCCTTAGATGTTAGATTTGCTTCCCGTTTGCTGAATACATAATAATTTTAACTCAGGATGTCAGAAAAATAATGTTCTGCAAACACGTTCCAATTTGATTGCATGGCTTAATAGTTTCAAATTAATGAAACAGATAGCTTTTTAAAGGAAATTTGTAAGTAATGTAGGGTTTTTATGATAATTTCTACCCATATTTTAACTGTAAATTCGCCAACAAGTAAGCTTAAAAGATGTGACATCCTAATTTACAAAGTACTTAACAAATACTTAACTAACTACTGTTGTTATTACAAGTAATAATCATCATCTGGCTTTTAATTCTCATTTCTTAGATGGTACTTCTTGTGCAGTGTAGAGTTTTCCAGTAGATGGTAATCATTAATCATTCTCTAATCTAATGTCACCAATCTCAGGGTAAAAATAACACCGAAAGTCGTCCAGGTTCAATGATCCTCACAGGCCTCCTGTATTTAAAAAAACAAGACATGCCATGGAGCCACTTTTCCATTTGCACTTCTGTGCCTCACTGACATCTGCTGGCTGAAGTAGTTGTCAGCATTCTTCACATCAGACTAGTCCACAGCGTGTAGTAGATGTCATGTACTTAAAATCTTGGTAGGTTCGTGATGTCTGAAGGATAAAAAAAACATTTCACCAGAATAGACACCAACTAACATTTTTGCGCCACGCTGAGCTAAGTTGAAGAATGTAAGCAGTGTACTAATGAGCCGTTAAGTACGCTGTTAACACCACTTTCTACAAACTGAATGTATCATCTTACATGTATGTAAGGCTTTCTGTAGCAAACTTAAAACAGTTAGTAAACCATGTACAGTAGTGTTAAATAAAGTAGTACTTCCTAATTATTAAAACTTAGAATGTGGAGCATCTAGATGTAGCGCTTGTTTGTAATTTCCAGGTAACCCTTTGGATATAGTAGGTGAGGCTTTTATTGAACCATCCGTACACGATTAGAGATTGATGTTGCTTAGTCTCTTTTCTGGCCGTTAGCATGTTTTGGGGTTTTGGTATTAGCTATCTTCAGGGTACCAACAAGATGGTATTCTGTTATTGGAAGGAAACAGGTGTCTTTTGCACATTAGCTATGAATTTGTCAGTACTTTTATACTAGCTGGATTTTTTTAATGTTGTTTTTTTAAGTATTGGTATAGGAACGATAGTTTGCTGTTATGTGGTCGGTCGCTAACATACCAGCATGCACAAGGCTTTTTTAATTGTTTTTTTAATCCAACCTCCAGGCCTCAGATATGTCTGTGGTGTCTGGTCTTGTCAAGTCTGTCTTTAAAATGAATTTACTTGTGCCATGGAACACGAAAAGCTAATACTGTATTGATATCAAACTGACCAATAGTATTTTTGTTAATTCACTGATGTCATTTCCTCTTCGAAACAGTCTTGACTTGCTGAGTCCGATTTTTTTATTTCCTTTTATTTGAGCTCACTTTGTTCTGCCTGAAGGCGGACTTCACTTGGCTTTTGCGAAGTTTGATTTTTCTGTACATGTTACAGAGTCTTCTTTTTTTTATTTTGCACCGCAGTGCCTTAAAGCACTTCACTTTCACTCTTTTCATGAAACATGCTTTCAAGCGTATCTCAGGTGTACGTTCCTGTTTACTTTTCAGTAGCGTTGGGATGTTTCTGGTGAACATCTATGTTGAAAAGGGGCTATCTAGATTAAGAGTTTTCCTCTTTAGTAATTAAGAGGCAGTTGTTAAACACTCACATTTCTCATTGTCATTTTGAAGGATGGCAAATTGCCAATTTTGAATATTCTTTATGAAAACACTCAAAGGAAAAACAGAGAAAGTAGTCTCCACAGTCACAAGTGTGAGCAGTTGTTTCTGTGTCACCTCGGAGAGTGTGGAACATTATTTGGTTTCCGATGCCATCAGTCACCGAGCAGGCCGTGCAGAGTTGGTTGATCTGATCAAGGGTTTGTCTTGATGGCTTTTTTTTTCTCATTTTTGCCTTAATTCTTTTTCTGCCATGTGATTCTTCCCACATTTCTAAAGATTTAATTAATGACGAGCTTAAAATTATAACAAGCTAAGCTAACTGCACTTAGGCATCGAGTAATCATCACTTAATCCTGAACATGTATATTGACTTATTATAAACAACATGTACTTAATGTTTGTATGTTTTTCTCTCAAGAATAAAGTAATCACTTTTGGGTACCATGAATGTCAGACTTAAAATTCTTTTTGAGATGCAGACTGAAATGAAAGACGCATTGGTGATGTAATTCTTTCAACTGCTTTAAACAGAAACCCCAGTGGTGTTAGACGTGGTTCTTTTAAAGGCCAGAATGAAAGTTTATGCACGGCCCAGATCATGATGGATAAAGTTTACCTCGCCCTCTGTCTTCGGACCAAAATCTTACTGCAGTGTTGTAGATATGTGAGAGAAGAATCCCTTGAGGTTTTGGGGGATATACTCAGACACCAGACTGAAAATATTCTCTATATGTGTGCTGTTTTGACCTCATCATTTCTGAATAATTTGAACACTAAATGAAACCAACTCATGATCCCTTTGTCCCTCACATAAAATTCTTTAAAAGCTGGTTTCACATGTAGGAGCAGCAAACTGTCCAAAGTGCCTCTGTTGACTCCAAAGTACTCCTCACATTAGCCAGTCCTTTTATTTTCTGACTGAGTGGATCACATGTCCTTCTAGAGAAGTTAGTTATCCTATTAGTATGGAGTGCTCTTCAGTGTAACAGCAGTAGAAAAAGAAGCCTTTTATGCAACAAGTCAATACACATTCGCTTTCCTTTATATTTGAGGCAACAAACTCGTATGCTGTTGGGGGTTGGGTCGGACTCGTACACAAGATTCCTCAACCTAATTCCAGCTGAGTGTGTGTGCTCCCTGTTTGGACAGGCTTTGTGCCAAGTCATTCCACAGCGAACCCTCGTCCTCCTGCTGTGGAGCTTGACGTCCGCTCTTTTCCCCTCTCGTGTCATTCCCTGTGGGGCACTTCAGATAAACTATAAACAACTATTTGCCCTCCAGACAAGCCACATTCCTGATAAGTCTTTGCGTGAGCAATTATTTCCGGGTCGAGTAGTGACTCTCTTTTTCTTCTTTTTTTTTTTTTTT
>NTHP01000917.1:37511-49468 GCA_003416845.1 Oplegnathus fasciatus | reverse complement strand
TCCTCAGGGAGGGGCGCTCTAATGCTCACGTCAAAGGGGACTACCAGAGGATTGGTGACGTGATGCTGAGGAACATGTGTGCTCTTAAGGTGAGGATGCTTTGCTAGCTCACATCACAACATCACCTCTCCTTCACATGTTTTACTGACCAGCAGAGTGTTCTGTATTTCATGCTGTACATGTTTATTGTTCTTCTTAGGAGTTCACGAGCTACCTACAGAAACATGACGAGGTGTTGACAGAGCTGGAGAAAGCCACCAAGCGGCTGAAGAAGCTGGAGACGGTCTACAAAGAGTTTGAACTGCAGAAAGTCTGCTACTTGCCCCTCAACACATTCCTGCTGAAGCCCATCCAGCGCCTCATGCACTACAAGCTCATCCTGGAGAGACTCTGCAAGCATTATTCTCCCAACCACCGTGATCACGACGACTGCAAGGGTGAGTTTTCCATAGCTAATGTCCTCTCACTTATATTATTAATATTAATAATATGGCACCATCTCACTTTTTTGTTCAGTAAGGCTTGTATTTAAAACTTACTTTGTCTCATGAGCAGCTGAGGGTGAAAGTTTTTTATTTGGTAAAGATAGTGGTAGTTGATGAAGACAACTTTGAGAAAATATACCTATACATCAGCCTTAAACCTGTCTGATAATAACAACTGTACTAACTGATGAATAATGAGCTTCATTTGCATAACAATTTTCATACACAAATTCAGCTGGAAGTGCTTTATATTAAATCATGAGGGAAATTGTATTTTAAATGTTATATAGCAAACAGAAGTAAAATGGTCAACTGATTTAATAAAGTTGGGCTCAGACTACACAATATTTTTGCGTTTTGAGGTGGTCACTGTGTCAGATTGGCTGATCAAAGTCGTACATTCTTGCCATGACTTGGCCAAGATACATGACAGACATGTTGGACCCCTTTCACAACTTTAATGGCACGTACATCAGTTGATCAGTAAGGTGCCAGGAACCTGCTTCACTTTTCCACCTGACGGCACCAACAACAAACATTTATATATGGAATCATGCTTTTATGAATGAAAGTGTACCTGGAACCATTCATTGTTACTTGGCAGTGAAGGTGGGCTCCACCTTTTCTTCCCAGTTGGTAGACAGGTTAGTGCATTTATGTGCAGCAAACACGTGTATGTAGAGTTAAACGTCGCACTCACAGGTGTGATTCATTGGGTGACCTGACTCAAATTATTATTCTTAGAAATAAGAGTATTTATAACTTTTTAATAAAAATATCTACAAATTGAAAATAAAAATGTTCTCAGAATGGATTTAATGGCCCTCATTTATCAGTCTAGCGTAGAAACCAGCGCAGATCCGAGTGCAGAAATCATCTTACGACAGGGTTCACGTGTGATTCATGAAACTTTCGTATCTTGCCAATCCCAGCGTNTCGTCATTTAAATATCACGCCCCTATATATGCTCTGTTTACACGCCTCGTCCCTTGAGTTTACGACAGAGAGAAGCCTAATCCGGCCAAAAAGAGGAACTTCTCCGACCTGGAGATAGAAACGCTGACGTCACAAGTTCAATTAAACAACCAGTTTTACTTGGCAGCCTGAAAAGTGGCATCAAACGAAGTCAGAAGAATGCTGTATGGAATAAAATCACTGCTGCAGTCAACAGCGCTGCTGTGGTCAATCAAACTCCAGCTGATGTTTGAATATTTATTTTATACATCCATAATTTGTTAAGTCTATAAATTAATGTTATATCAAAAACTATTAACCCCGTAAATTGCAAACTATTTGAAAATACCTATTTATGTNNGATATAGTTGTTATTTTGCCACAGGCTACATATTTTTAAATGATGAATACGTGTCTGTATATGCTTAGATGCCAGTCAGAATGGTCTTAACAATCCTCCGACGTTCGTTTCATAAATGAGGGCCAATAAGTTTCGGAAAACTCTTGGCTCTGTTGAAATGGTTATGAGACACTGATGGAAGTGTTTTGGACTCACATAATTTTTGTTTGCTTACAGAGGCTCTGAAGGAAGTGGCTGAGATAGCCACTCAGCTCCAGAGCAGTCTTATCCGGCTGGAGAATTTCCAGAAGCTGACAGAGCTGCAGAGAGACCTGATTGGGATAGAGAACCTAACAGCACCAGGCAGGGTGAGTGCAATGACACCGGGCAGAGGGTAGGGGGTGCTGGGAAGCTGGGTTAAAGTGTAACGCAGAGTATCTGACAGCCTTCTTTTGTTTTTAGGAGTTCATACGAGAGGGATGTTTGTACAAGCTTACCAAGAAAGGACTGCAGCAAAGAATGTTTTTCCTGGTTAGTACAAAAATACTGTCACTTAAACTATAATTAAAGCTTCAACACTCAAATCAATGTACTTAAAAATATCTCTAAATGTTTCTGTTGTCTTTTCAGTTCTCAGACATGCTCCTCTACACAAGCAAAGGTGTTACAGCGACCAATCAGTTCAAAGTGCATGGCCAGCTGCCCCTTCATGGCATGATAGTGAGTATATAAGCTCTAGTTCACCTCCTCTAACTTTTGTCCCTCGTTAACCTTCATCAGTCCTGTAAAGATCCCACTAAAGCTCTGGGTACACCATCAGAAGAGTAGTAACACCTGATGGTGAGATGTGTAGCTTAGAATTTTCAGTATGATCTGATCAGTGTGGAAGTGTGTTGAGAAGGGAGGGCCTGGGTCTCCTAACTTTGCATGTCTCTGCTTTACTCCTGGCTGCAGCTCATAGTGCTGGATGCACCGGTAAGTCCTCTGAGCTCTGCCAGCTTGGATGCCCAAACCCTAACCTTCTTCTCCCGTGCTTGTGTAGACAATTCACCAAAAAGCACACCTAGCAGATTGCTGAAGATACAGATTCATGTCGGTCCTTGCAGCTGTTTGTCATTGTATATCAAGCCAAAATAAACCATGGACATCTCAACTGATAAAATATAAGCAGGACATAGTGATGTGACAATCAGGCAGAACTGATAGGTGTGTTTTGGTCTTAAACTCGGTTACTGATAGGAAGCTAAATGAAAAGGACGTAATGAACTCATCATGGTTTACCTCCACACAGACACATACAGATGCTCCCTGTAGAGGCTCTCTGTCTGTGACCTGAGTCAGATTTTCTGACTTGGTTTCCCCCTTTCATTCCTAAGCTTAAATCAATCATTGTAAACAAATGTGTTTAGATTGAATGCTTCCAGTGTCCGACTAATGTTTTCTGGATTTCTCTTGTGTTTGTAGGTTGAGGAAAGTGAGAATGAGTGGTCAGTCCCCCACTGCTTCACCATCTACTCTGCTCAGAGGACCATTGTAGTGGCTGCCAGGTGAGAAGGAGAAAGAAAAGTGGATTTTTTTTAAATTTATTTATTTATTTTATTTACGCTGTGTAAATGTTTGTAGGTAATTGTTAATGATCATTGTTAATAAATAAGTAAATGTAAGTGAAAATATAGTTAAGCTCCCATTCGTCTCTTGTTGTAAAACGTACATTAAAAGATTTGTGTTTTCAACACATTTTGATTAACAAAAGCAGATTAAGGGTTTTCATGAAATGTATATTTCACTCAGTCGTAACTGACTTTGTGGTAGTGAAGCTGGTTATAAAACTACACACTTAGAAGTGAAAAAAGTACTTATTTAAATCATCTTGTAATTTCTTACTTTATCTCCTGTCTGTTCTGTAAATGCACACAACTTCTCGCCATGTTTAATGTTTCTCCTGTCCAATTTCAGCTCTAAAGTGGAGATGGGGAAGTGGATTGAGGATCTGAACTTGGCTATTGACATGGCCAAGAAGTCACAAGAGAAATCCAGCATCTTCCTTGATGCTGGACTCGGCGATCACTCCAACCGTAAGAGCTTCTATTGACCTCAGTATTACGTGAAGATGTACAGTCACTACGGTACTTACCGAGTGGGAAAGTGCGCTTTATGTGGCTTTTTTAATGCTTTCCTCAGCTGAGTGTGAAAATCATTTAAAAAAACTTTTTCCTTGGGATAGAGCACGCATTCAAATGTACAGTCAATCCCTTTCTTCCAAACAACTTCCTGTCCCACCTCCTCCCTTCTCCCCCTCCTCCTCCTCCCTCAGGATCGTCTGACGAGGTTTCTCTGGAGCAGGAGTCGGAGGATGACATGAACTCCTCCCGTACTTCACTGGACAAGCAGACACACCACCGTGCCAATACCACCATGCATGTGTGCTGGCACCGCAACACCAGTGTGTCTATGTCTGATCACAGTCTGGCTGTGGAGGTACTCCTCCTCCGCCCACATTAAGACACGCATTCACACCCATTTGCACATCCACACACCCGACACAGACCATGAGTGGTTTCACTCACATGTAAATGACGTTCATCACCACTGTGTCGGTGGGTTCGAGAAAAACTTCTGACGTCGCACTGGGGTCCGTCTCTGTGTTTCACCTTCTCTTCTAACCCTTTCAGTTTTCCTTTTCCTTCTTTTCCCCCTGGTGACTGTTAATATCCTGTTTCCACTGTCTCTACTGTCTGACTGAAATGTTTTCTGGAAGGCTCTTCGTTCTTGATTTCTTATGCAATAGATGGGATATTAATGTGCTTGCAAGAGAGGTTCGGTCATAATTTCTCTAACATTCTTACTCCACAGACCTGGAGGACTTGTAACTGCTCTTTCTTTCCCCTTTCTTCCTCTCAAAGCTAACATGCTAACACTTACTCTACACCCTTTCTTCCTTTTGTCTCTTCACCCTCTCAGTCTTCAGCTCTCCGGCTGTCTCACCTGAGCTTCCTCCTCGTTATCTCCTCGGTCAGGGCCAAAGACCGAACACCATCACACACGTTTGCTGGTACCGAAACCAGAACCTCTCTCTCACTGATTACCTGCGCATGAACCAGGTACTAGAGCCACGAGCCTTGGTAGATTACTAGAAGAGGTCTAATTATTGCACTTTCTCTCTGAAGTCTCAGTAGAAAGCAATTACTGAGTTAAAACTAATTATGTATTTAATCACATGTAGAAATTCAATGAAAAACAAAGATTGTTTGTGTTTTATTGAGATGTCAACCTGATTTATTTATTGGTACATCATATTTTATCCTCCAAATCTCAGGAGATACAAAATCAACACCGATTGCAGCACCCGCACTCACATCAAAACATCCATTCCAATCTATTCCTACCCAACACAATAAGTAAAGTAATTAAACATAACAATGATAAAAATACAGTAAGGAAAAATACCAAAAACAACACACAGGTCAGCCAGTCAGTGAGCTAATGTTACGTACTCTATCTAGGCATCTAGGCAACACTTGGATCCTTTCCAAGCAAAGGTCTTTGAAAAAATAAGTTACTAGCAGCAGTTACAATAACAAAAGGGGGACAATAAAATATTATGAATGAATGAAATATTAGACAGTCATATGAGGAGTAGGAACAGTTGAAAGGACCACCAGAAGTGACCTGATATGCCCAATAAATCCACATCCCCTCACAACTGGATAAAGTTCTCACAACTTAAAAATGTCCAGACTTGAAAGAAATATGATAAATATAAATATGAAGTTGCTACAACAGCAGGTTCCTGCTTTGTTTTGATGCTCTGCAGAAATATTGCTTTAAAGGAAAACTTGGATTTTATTTTTGTAGCTTGGGCCATGGCTTCTACCAGTCATGATAAAAATTCACTCACCACCAAAGTAACATGACTGCTCGTGCTCGTTGACCTATTTTTAGCGATCCCAAGATCTCAGAAATTACTTTGGTGGTTTAAAAGGTTGCAATAAATTATAGTTTTCTTTTAAATGCACGGAAATGATTAGATGAACATGAATGGCCAATAGCAAACGGTAGTTAACTTATCGTATTAGAGCATCCATCACCACTTAAACAGCTCTAGTTAATACACAAACTTCTTCTGTGTAATCAGTGCAATATGATACAACCAAGCACTCACACACAGCCACAAATCTGTTTCTTAGAATTTGTGATGAAACACCAGCTACAGTCATTTAATTATCACTGTCTAACCTTTCTATTTGCTGCTCTTTCCCTCTGTGCAGAACCAGCTCTCAGGTTACCTCCTGAGGAAGTTCAAGAACAGCAATGGCTGGCAGAAACTCTGGGTCGTTTTCACCAACTTCTGCTTGTTCTTCTACAAGACTCACCAGGTCACCAGACACGTCCTGAGATTTATTATTTCTGCTGGAGCACAAAACTTTTCAAACATGTCACTGAGGCGAGCGAGTCTGTAACCACACAGCGTTTCCATCTCTGTTTGCAGGACGACTTCCCGCTGGCTAGCCTCCCCCTGCTCGGCTACACAGTCAGCACCCCCGAAGAGTCAGACAGCATTCACAAGGAGTACGTCTTCAAACTGCAGTTTAAGTCCCACGTTTACTTCTTCCGGGCAGAGAGCGAGTACACCTTTGAAAGGTACGTTACTTGTTTCTAATTCACTGTAGCACATTTCACAGGTCAGACCTTAAAGTCGTGTAGTAATAGTTTTGAAACCGTGTCTGCTGTCTTGCTTCCACAGATGGATGGAGGTGATCAAGAGTGCAGCCAGCACCGCGGGCCGGATGAGCCTGCTCATACCTAAAGGAGGTCCCATGGAGATTAACGGAAACTGAATCAAACATCATGTATCTGGAGGCTGGGCCTCTGGGACGCCAGAAAGACTATCTAGTCTTGTTCTGTGTAATTTTCAAGTGAAGTGAACATTTGGACAAAAACAACTGGAGACTGACAGATACTGCCAGTTTTAAGTGTTAACATTTCTCAGCCTAAGGATTTCATTCTAATGGTCTTTTCTTGATTAATGATGTAAATGATAACATTTGTTCTTATACACAGGATATAATGAAAGGGAGACGTGTACATTTTGATCAGTTTTTGCATGTATAGAGCTCAATTGGGAAATACTGTTATATGGGACCAACTCCAACACAAAGGGCTTAAATTCAGGCTTTCTGAAGGACTTTTCTCTTTAGCACATGACGACCGAAGCTTGGGTACGGCACTGTGCTATGACCGGGGCACAGATGATATACAGTATGTGGAAAATGAAGGTACAGGATAGTATGTACTTTGAAAGAGTCAGAGATGTGTGTGAGATGGAGGTGAGCAGAAGGTTCATGTAATGTTGAAACGAGTAGAAGTGGTTACATTTTGGAGATGCATGGGAAGTATTGAGAAATTCATGCGGCTGTTGGGACAGTGACACAGAAGCGATTTTGATTTTAAACATCTGGCAAAATGCACATTTCTTAAGGTTTTAAGAGTAAACCTGTCTGAACTATTAGTATAAGCAGTATTTATTTCTAAATCGCTGTCTGAGGCTTTATTTGCCGGTTCATGGAAGGATGCAAAGGATGTTTCAGATGTTCAAAAGGGAGCTTTTCTGCTTAAATCTCCTGATTAGTTAGACGGCATTACTGCCAGCTTGGTGCTACATTTCTCTCTTTAATATCAAATGTAATCAAATATATCCTGTTTTTATTTTTGCATAGGGATAACAACGTGAGGAAATACTGTGTAGTGTTTACTGTGTACAAGTTGCAGATTTTCCTTCTAAAAACAAACCAGAAGAACATATTTTGAAGTAATTGTACTTTTGTGATGATGTCTTGCTGTGTGTCAGACTGTTTTAGACAAATGGGAGCTGACTTATTACCAATGATACTTACTGTCAGATATTTAGTGCGCTACAGGCAACCATGGTATTATTTTGGTATATTTTTTGTATGAAGACTGGAATCTTTACCCTCTGTGTGTGTGCGTGTGTGCATGTGTGCATGTGTGTGTGCGTGGAGAAGCCACTGGAGCTGTAACAATGATAGAGGTCATCTCCAAACCATCTGACATTCTGTGTGTGTAAGAGACTGACTGTTGCACAGTTAACATACAGTATGTTACTCCTATTTATTGTTTAGCATTTCATCAGGACCATGCTCCTGAATGCCCTCATGTAGTCTTCATGTTATTCCATTGAAAACCTAACAAATAAAAATCGTTTCAATCACATGCTGTGTGTTAAAGATTTATCAGAAAACATCTCGACCAAATGCATGTCAGTAGAATAGCTGTGGAAAGAGATGCTGTGTCTCCTGGTGACACCAAGGTGTGACATTTAGATTAAAAAGTAGTGTTCCTAAAATCGATCCCTGGGGAACTTCACAAGTTATTTTTAGAGTGTTTGGCGAAATTATCACTCGATTGCTACGAAGAACTCTCTCCTAGAAAGATAAGACGCAAACGTGATCCAAATGTAAATTTACTTCAATGTGCTGTCAAAACAGTCTGCTGCAGTCATTTCCTCATATAAATACCAATGAGGCAAAATGTGATATCTATGCAGAAGTCAGTATTTGAAATGATGTTAAGTAAGAATGACTATTGAAAACTTTAACTTTATTTCCTGAATATGCTGTACTGCTGTAAATATAGGTAAGGACACTACAGAAAATCTTACATTTATATGAGGCAAAATGATGATTGTGACTGTGACCGCAGTTTGTTTTTATTCAAGACACCAAACCTTAGCTATCTACGTCACTTGTTAGTTTAAAATAATAATCTAAAATACAGTAAATTACAGTAGTACTGGAAAGCCTATAACATTGCACCACAATTTACAGTACAGGAACAGACACTCAGTACATTGCAACATTTTGACAGTAATCAAAAGGAAATATAAAGCCTTTCTTTCCACCACTGCGATTCATTTGAAATATACTCTCTGGCATCGGTGGTGGCACTGCTAGTAATTATGTTGCACTGCTGCTCACCTGGGAAATGTTGTTAGAATAAGGAGAAATGTGTGCAACATGTACATAAGCATTGAAACGTGTGCTGATATAAGTCAGCAGTGGAACTATTCACTTACATAAAAGTAGCAATACCACACTGTCTATACACTCCACTGCATGTAAAAGTCCCGCATTCAAAACCTTACTTGAGCAAACGTATGTATTATCAACAAAATGTACTTAAAGTATCAAAAGTAAAAGTCCTCATTGTGCAGTAAAATGTTCCCTGTCAGTGTGTTACTGTTATATCTGATGTTTCTGGATTAATATTACTGCTGCATTAATGTGNNTGGCTAGTTTAATCTACAGCAATGCATCATGGTCTGTAAAATCATCATATGTTTGTAGCGTGGCTGTCCTGTGAGAACCACGTATCTCTAAAAAGTCAGAAAAACAGCCTGTTTTCAGCTTTGTGACGATGCATTTTCCAGCTGATCCAAGGAGGGTTTAAAGAGTTTATTTAGCTTCAGAAGGAGGAGAATTTTCTCACCACATAAAGGAACACTTCATCCTTCAGTTTATCAGAATAATTCACCATATTTGGAGATACGTGGTTTTCATTGGACAGGAAGGGTATCACAAATTGTAATCTGAAAAGTAACTGAAGCTGTCAGACAAATGTAGTGGAGTAAAAAGTACAAAAGTTGCCTCTGAGATGTAGTGGAGTAGAAATACAAAGTTGCAGTGAGTAAAGAAGTGCAAGTATCTCAAATTTGTACTCAAGCACAGTACTTGAATAAATGTACTTAATTACATTCCATGTTATAGACTATGTCTGTATTCTGAGGACTGAACATGAGATTTAGTGTTTTGTACTTGGTTCTTTGCATTAAGAAAACTGTGTCGTGAAAACTGAGCAACAGTAAATACTGTATCAACACCTCAGCTGAGACACAGCAAAATGTAACGTTGCTTTAATATACAGGGTTTTGTGCTGCAAAGATGTCGTCAAATGAAGGTAATGACAAGACAAAAAGTCTCACGGAGCCTTTTTGGTGATCAAGTCGCACAGTTTGGCCTTCTTGTGTACAGTGTTAAAAAGGATCTGCAAATCTGCTGAGCAGTCATAAACAAAGCAGGGCATTCCTCAGGCATGTCCAAACAGCGTGAAAAGAGGGTGGGGTGGCTTCCCCAGAAATGACAATATTGCTCGTCTGCCAAGGAAATCTATTCAAACAGTTTTCTGTTAGGGAGTGGAGAAGGTGTGTAGCTGCTCCCTGTCTGCTGTCAGAGTGTTTTACTTTCAGACACCATGGCTGCACAGCACCACCGCATCAACCAAGACATCAAGGTTGCCAAAAAACATGTCCAATACTTTTAAGAGTTAAACTTATACAACCAAGAGGTACAATGTGTACTTTATGCATTATAGGTTTAGTTAATAGACAGTTTGCAGGTTACACACATCAAATATGTTGCAAAGCATGTGACAGAACTGAGAGAATCCAAGAATCCAGGTTTCAGATCCTCACGGCTAACTCTAATCACCGCTGGGTCACAGGGGGAACACTTTATAACTGACCTTCCTCATTTGAAATACAATATTATGAGTAGGCACCATGTGACTGTGTGATTTCACCTTATTTCCTGTTAAAAAGTAGGCTACAACACCAGCGGGGATATGTGGAAACACTGAGTCATGGGTTCAACACCCCTACACGCCTCACCAAATTCGCCAGAAACAAAGTCAAGTCAAATCGAGTTTATTTCACATTTCATACGACAGGCGTAGACTCAGTGTGCTTCAAAATAAAAAGCAAAAAAAATAGGCAAAGATCATACATGACAAAAACATAAAAGATAAGAACATATAAGATAAGAAGGTATTACATATATGAAAACATATAAGATAAGCAGGTGTTACAATAAAAAGGAATATAATAAGAAGGTATTATCAATATGATTTAAAAGAGAATAATAATAATAATAATAATACTGATTCTAAAATAAAGGTTTAACAGTTAACTACACACTTTAAACCTAAACTAAAAGCTTGCGAAAAAAAGATATGTTTTAGTCTGCTTTTAAAAGATACTGTGGTAGCAGACCTTAGAGATAAGCAGCAGCTAGCCTGGCTCCGTCCAAAGGTAACAAAATCCACCTACCAGCACCTCTGATGCTCACTGACAATATGTTATATCTCCTTTGTTTAATCCAGGCTACAGTGGCTGTCTCCCCTGTCTCCAGTCATTATGCTAACCTTAGTAGTCGTATATGCAGAAGTATACAGAAGTATCATTATTAACATCATGATAAGTATTCTAAAATACTGTGTTGCTGAAAGGAACCATTTGAGTACATAATACTGCCAAAATTGTCAAATTTGTGAATGAACTTTTGAATGGACATTAAACAGCATGGAGATCCAAATGCTTTACTTTACTGTATATCTTCCACTTACCTTTGATAACAGCTCAGCCTGTGAAAACAGTTGTATAATGTTTTCGTGGCTCTGGCGGGAGCTTTTCTGAGTCTGAGAAAATAACTCTGATGACGTCATGGTGATGTTATCAGGGTTAACTTGGGCTTGGAGACTAAAATTTATAACGGAAAGCCTGTGTTGTAAACTGGGGGCACGGAGTTTAAAAGATGTAGGTGTTTACCGGGCAGGGAGGGTCTAATGAAAATATGTTATTGGTTACATGATGTGAAATGTGGGATTCAGTATTTTGGGAGTTTGACCTGTACTGGGGGCTTAAAGTTTCATTTTGACCATTCTTTTTCTTTTTTAATCTGTCGCTCACAGGTCTAAATCGTTGCAGTAATCCTTTAAGAGTTCAAGCCAAAAAAAAAAAATTAGGCTTTACCTTTATCAATAAGTATGGCTCACACATTCAGGATGATTTGGACAAAAATAAATGTTTTATTTTGGAAAGCGTTCCTGTTGGTTTCCTGTTGATAGGTTGATGATAGAATAGTTTGAGTTGAGCTTTGGCTCTCCTTTAATAAATCCAGTTATGATTAACAGCTGAGATATTACTGGGCCATGTCCTGTGTGTGTGTGTGTGTGTGTGTGTGTGTGTGTGTGTGTGTTGTATGAGTTGGGATGGGGGCGGAGGGGCGGGGCTTATGTTGGTCTGCTTATCTCCGCCTTTGGACTACACAATAAGTGCCCTTAGAAGGTAAGCCTGTCAGACTGTAAACTGGGGAGCATTTTTTTTT
>NTHP01000917.1:1311-36881 GCA_003416845.1 Oplegnathus fasciatus | reverse complement strand
TTACGTGTGCAGTGGCAGAATATCTCCAGTTCATAAAAGTCAGTGATCAAAACCACTTTTCTGCTCAGTGACAAGTTCAGATGCAGCCCGTTTAGGATGACATTTATCTGGGGCGTACTTGCCTGTTAATTCTCGGGTAAGTGTCATTTAATTGTCCTTACCTCCATCATAAGCGAGCACGGGCGCACGAGCTGCAACTTTATGGATTCATACATAACTTTTGCGCTCTAGTGTCAAACTCTTCCTCGCCTCCTCTCCAGCCTTGGGGTTTATATAACCTGCAGCTGCTTTGACTGTGTGTTTGCGCCGGACAGCTTTATCCAGGCCATCAAATGATGTCCACAAACTAATCCGCGTGTTTGTTATGCAGGACAATCTCCATAAGTCTCCCCATCTACTTGGAGAGGGAGGGAGGGGCTGACGCGCGCAGGGGGAGAAGTGGCCGCTGTGTGAGGCGCTGGAGGCGGGGAGGTGAGCAGCGCAGTCCGCGGCGGATGACAGGGGCATGGAGATGTTGCGCCGCTCCTCTGTGTTTGCGGCTGAAGTGTTTGACCGCTCGCCCACCGACAAGGAGCTGGTGTCCCAGGCCAAAGCGCTGTGCAGGGACTACATTCACTCCAGGCTGAACCGTGCCGGGATAGGCTGGTCGAAGCCTGAGCACGGACTGGTTGCATCAGGTGGGAGTCTGGGAGAGATCTCGTCGGTGCTGCTGTGGCTGGGTAAGTTTTGGGAATGGTCCACCAAACCGCACAGTGCATTGAAATAGAGACTCATGGCCACCCTCACATGTGAGTTCAGTGGTACCTACAGCATTCAAGGGCAGATAGTGGTCCTATAATATTCCCACAGTTTATGTTTACCAGGACACAGAGTCGTGGTTCCAGGTTCCAGGAAATTTGGGGACCTGAACTGCAATTTACATTTGATTAATTTAATTTGCTAAAATAAAAAATAAAGAAACACATGGATACATAGAGCATTTTAACAATAAAGAGATATACCTGGTGGAGAACAGAACAATCATAAAAAAACAGCTTTTAGAATCTAATTCAGAGAAACTCAGGGACACACAACAGTTTTTAAAAGATTGGCTATGGTCTTGTTTGACATCATCGTTCAGAAGTGTGTTGTGGGATTACCTTTCATTTTCAAGGAAGGCCTTGAAGTGATTCCCAGGAATCCCCAGGAAAACGAGGGACATAGTTTCATTTAATATTTCCCTCGCTGGATGTTTGCCCAGTATGAAAACTGATAGACTGCAGATGGCTCCTCCAGTCTTCAGGTTTCACTTCACCCCACCCCCAGATTAGGTAGTTATGCAATTCACTGGAAACTCAGATCTGACAAAGACTGTTTATTAAAAAAAAACAGGGTGGCCCAGGTCTAATGGAAATGTTTGGGATCACTTTCCAGCAGAGTCTCCCCCCAAATCAGTTTAAACACCGTGGTGGAAACAGGTTTGGCAAACCTCTGAGGCCGGAATCTATTGGAGGGATTAAATCAATTACTTTTGGACTTTGTTCCCTGTAAAGCCTCCTGGATATGAAGTTTTTCCGGGTGACAACGCTTATTTGCTTTCCTGCTGAAAGTCAGATGAGAAGATCGATATCACTCTCACGTTTGTACAATAAATATGTAGCTGGAGCCAGCAGCTGGTTAGCTTAGCTTAGCACAAAGACTGGAAACAGGTGGAAGCAGCTAGCCTGGCTCCGTACGAAGGTAACAAAATCCACCTATCAGCACCTCTAAAGCTCAACAATTAACACACATCGGAGCGTAAAAACAGTAATTACGTGCCAGGCTATTTCTTTGCTGGGACCAGTTGCCAGGCAACCAGCAGAGACTCCAGGAAGTTATTGGTACATTTGGACAGAGCCACCCTGGCTGCTTCCCCCTGCCTCCAGTCTTTATACCAAGATAAGCTAATATTTCCCAAAAATGTCGAACTGTTCCTTTAAGTCAAAACTAAATCCAGATTTTATCCATTTAATGGTATTTTTATTAAACTTTCACAGCCACTCAGAGTTTTATCATTTGTACAAACGTCATCATTGTACTCTCCAACCTGCCTGTCCACATTTTTGGTGAGATTATTAATCAGAGTGCACTTTTAAATTTAAAGCGAGACTACGTAGCTTTTTCTAAACAGCGACCATAGTGGCTAGAAATGACAATTATGGGATACATGCTGGATTACTGTTTAGCATTTGGGTAAAATGCTAAGCTATTGTTACAGTAGCTACCTAAAGTTAACATTAGCTCGTATTAGCTGCCATAAACTACTGGTCATACCAGACCAAATAAGGCTGTAGCAGCAAAACCACTGAGGGTGTTGAATCGAGCAAGGGTGCGTTTTATTGCTAATGAAGTGAACTATTCATCTGTAAGAGGAGGAATGTGTTATTTCTTCTTTCAAAAGTTACATAGTCTTGCTTTATCTGTGTGTGTATAGCCTAAATGCAAAGTCAAAAGCTCTACAAACATTCAATAGAACAATTTTTGATGGAGTTTAATCTCTTATGTTTTGGCCAGGTGATGAGTTGGAGTACCTTCGACCCAACGTTTACCGCAACGTAGCGAGACAGCTCAACATCACAGTGGCGTCAGAGAGCATCGTGTCCGATGCTTTCCTGGCTGTGGCTGCAGACATTTTCTCCACAGGTAGGTCCACATCAAAATCCGGTTGCATTGTAAACGAAGCCGTGCATGCGGGCTTGCATCATGGGAGCTAACTTTAGTGCTTTGCTATCAGGTTTGTCTCTGACTTGGACTTGAAAATAAGAGAATATTACAGAGTGTTTGGCCTTTTGGGGAAGTTCTTCATTTCGTTGTCATTAGGAAAGAGGAACTTCAGAGCTTGAGGCAAATACAATAAAGATATTGACAGTTTGGAGAACTTGTGTTACTGCTCCTATTAATGCTTTGTCTTTGAATTAGTAGAGCAATTAAAGCATGTTCCCCTCAAAAATAAACCAATTCCAGCTTACTTTTTCATGTAAACACCTCTTATGCAGGGTGACCGCAGGATTCTCCAGTTAGTCTGAAACATTTTGCTGCAGTCATTATCCCCTTCCAGGAAAGGAACTGTAGGGAAAACATTCAGTCCATATTAGGTTAACATGTTGCTAGAGCGAGTGATTGTTACCGACAGTTTGGACCCCACCCAGGGAGTTCAGTCATGAACCTCAGCTGGCTTATTCCTGAGGGAATGTAACAAAGCAATCTGCTGCAAAAGTAATTAAGAGTCAACTGCGAACTGGAGTTACTTAGAAAAATCACTGACTACTTCAAAAATACTAAAATGAAAGAATATCTACCTTAATCCAAACTTGCTCTTATGATAATGAATACGAGTGTGGTGTTTATGTGGGGATGACAATGTAGCCCTCAATGATTACAGTGTAAATGTGGAGCTGACAGTCTCGATATGTCACTGTGTGAAGAGGAAGTCATGGGCAGCAGTAGATTAAGACCACTAACTTGTGTAATGAGCCGCAGTCACAAATGTCATGCTGCTTTCCACAAGGCACAGATAAGCTACTGCTAAAACATCTTCTCACATCCATACTTTCATGTTAACAGTGGATCAAATGACTGTGTGTGAGGTGAAAGTTGTCGCTCGCCGTGTCAAACCCATAGAGAACTCTCACCCGACTCTCAGTTCTCCTTGGTGTCTTTTGCTCATTGTTTTGGTTTTGCAGGCCTTTGCCTCCAAGTGGCCTAAAAATCAATTAATGCAGGTTTAAAATGTTTCTGTCACACACAAAACTAAACCTCTCAAGTAACAATTTTACTTAAGTGGTGCTCTAATAGAGGGCAAACCTGAGGGCACAAATGAAGAATAATTTTTCTACCACAAGGGCGCCGTAATGCTAAGACCCTCACTCTTTCCATCTGAAGGGGCATCCTAATGGGTTTCCTTTTTGCTCTTACGTTAAGAGAAGTATGTCTTTTCTCTCATAGCGGCACCGTAATAGCTCAACTTAAACACAACTCCTGGGGAGGAACCCCATGTAAGGTGTAGTGACACTGATTTTACACATAAAGGTCAGTTTACTAGTCATGAAGAGTTCTTCTCAGGCAGTGAAAACGTATGTATGATGTCTTCTGTGGCTTTAAAGGAGCTTTGTCAAGTATGACAAAATACCCCCGATGATGTCATCAGAGTTATTTCAGATGGGGTTGGAGACTTTAATTTATTTTAGGAGAAAATGTGTGGGATAAGCCGGACATGTGGAGTTTGAAAGACGTGGGCATTTAACAGCCAGTGTAATAATATGTTGCATTCTGGGAAATGTGTAGGAGCCAGCATTTTTAGAGCTTGAGCCGTACTGGGAACTAAAACCCAGAATATCTCAGCACTCACAAGGCCCCCAAATTTATGAAAGTATTACTGAAGAACAGCAGTTAGATGTAAGTTTAAATTGACTTGCTTAAGAAATTAGAACAAAGTGTGTGTTGATAAGATGTTTTATCTTGTGAACCGTTAGCTTAAATAAATAGATTTAGTTCAAACTGATTTGCATGTTATGGACATTTTACATCTTGTGCGATGCAGCATGACTGAAGGTTTTATTTAACTCCCATTATTTACATTTTATTACCTCATTCAGGATCCTTAAAACAGAAGTACCGTCACATTTCTTAAACTGTTAAAACTGGCCATCTTGTTTGTTTCCAACAGGGAGATGTTGCTTTAGTATTCTTTCACACTTTAGTCTTCATGCTTTGTCTTCTCCCACCATGTTGATTACAATTAGGTGGTACAACTAGTAGAATTTGACAGCATGTAGTCTTTTATGTTTTAGTTGCTCCTTTTTTTTTGGAGCATTCTGTTGCAAAAAGTTGGTTTTAAAAGACAAACCTTTACTTAGTCTCTAAACTTGTCATACGTTAGACAGCAGCACACAATGTAGAGTACTCCAGATTTCACAGTTACAGAGAAACACCTCCGTTTATGAGATTTTAGGAATGAATCAGACGACAGTTACAGGAGATGGATGGAGTTGAGGCTCAGTTTGTATGTGTTGGACATGTAAACACTGCAAAAATAGCCTAAGGCTTTGACTGTAAATGGTGTGGCGGCAGAAAGCTTTACTCAACATGTGAACTAAGTTGGAAAAGTGATCTGCTCACTAATCTAGCGAGGCGTACTGCCTGCCTGCCTGCTGAGCCTTGTGTTTGTGTTTTCTTCTTTGTGGGACTGACAGGTATGGAGACATAATGCCTGACTGCTGCTGAGGTTTTATAATTTGTCCATCCATCTTTGAAGAGAGCTGCTGACAAATGTTTGCTGCACTGAAAACTACTCCCAGCTCTTCAAAAAGAGCAGAGTCACTCCACTTTGCTTCACCGTTTTCCAAGAACCCTCAAATCATCAAATAATCAAGTGTTTGCAAAACCTTTTGCTTTTGCATGATTTGGCAGTGTGTTCATACATCAGATAGACACCAGACGTAGATGACTCATAAAGTGCATAAAGCTTTGAGTAAGGATGTAGTTTATTTTTGTTCTAACAGTCCTACAACTTGTGTGTGTCCTGTCAGGTGTGACGTGGGGGAAGGTGGTTTCTTTGTACGCCGTGGCAGGAGCCTTGGCAGTGGACTGCGTTCGCCACGGTCACCCAGCTATGGTCCATACCATTGTCGACTGCATGGGGGAGTTTGTCCGCAAGAGCCTGACCTCCTGGTTAAAAAGGAGAGGGGGCTGGGTAAGGGAAACTTTGATATTTTAATTGATCACTTGCTTGTGTGAGTCTTGCTGATAATGTAACTCTAAGGCCTCTAAGCTCACGGTGGTAAACTGAAGGTGGAGTGTTTTCTTCCGTTCGCACATGTTGGGTGTGGTAAAGTATCTCAAGCTCACTGTAAAATCACTAAACCCTACCACATGTGTCTGTTCTAAGTCCCAGCATCGATATTGGAGCAATAATATATAGGGCTTGAAATGACTAAATAAGTGAACTAGTGCTCAGATTTTTCTATATTATATTTCTGGGTGGCTGGGTGTGTCATGAATATTAGGTCCCACACACAAACACATTAAATTCACAAAGATATAAAGCAATATAAACTCGCTGCTGAGTAGCTACAACAGAAAATATATTACCATATAATACAAGATAAATGTGGATAAAGTCATGAGGTACAAATACAATGCTGATTAAAGATAAATATCATGGGAATATTTTATAATATTATACTTGTGTCAGAAATTACATAGAAGAACTGAAGTTGTTGATATCAGTGCAGAAAACCAAAAATACGAAATCAGTTTCCCAGTTGTAATTACGACTTGGAAGTTGGCATGAACTCCTATTCACAAGTCAGAAACTAATAATTAGAGTAACTCCGACATGACATGAATGTGAATGTGAATGAAGAATAGTATGATAGAATCAGTCTGCTGATTTAACTTGAATTTAACTCGCTAGACATAAACAAGAGCCACTGCCTCAGATAGAATAGTAGACGTGTCTTCTGTAGAATCCTGTTAATGGGAAAAACCCAACTCAGGCACAAGAAGGAACAAGGCCTGGCAACATGCCTCTGTCTGTGTTCTGCTCTGCTGGAAAGAGCACAACAAGTGAACAAATGAAGGCCCATGTGCTCAGAGACATGGCACCCAGGTCAGTTTTGTTTTGAAGATAAGTGGAGTGTGACAAAATGAAGAGCAGTGCGTTGTATAACTGACCTCATGAGCTCAAATGAGCGACCTGTTTTTCACAGTCGCAGTCTAAACTCAAACTGTAATTTTTCTACACTGGGACATGATGTCAGCGTGTAGGAAACCTTTAAGTGTTTAGTGTCAGGACTGACACTTAACTGTGCTCTCTGTGGATCTTCATTGTCTATGAAAGTTTTCCAGTTATATAAGTAGAATTTTTGAAGTATTGCTGAGATTACTGTGTGGGCTTTGGCTTTGAAATAACATATTTGTGGGCAAATTGCACATCTTGTGACTGCAGATTCTCAGAATATTGACAAATCAAGAACACGTGGGATTTACAAGGTCTTTTTGTTGCATATTCGCTTCAAGCGTGACTTTTTTTTCTTGTGTTCACAGTTAGAGTTGATTTGGGGAGCTCTGTAGCACTTGTATGACTCTGTGTCCCCTCTGCTGTTACAGGTGGATGTAACAAAATGCGTGGTGAACACTGATCCCAGCTTCCGCTCTCACTGGCTGGTGTCTGCTGTCTGTGCCTTTGGACACTATCTGAAGGCCACAGTGTTATACCTCCTCAGGGAGAAGTGAGACAAAGTCACACACTGGATTCTGAGCAGACTAACCAGCACCGTGCACCCCACCAGCACTCCACTAAAGCATCCACTGCTTTGGATTATGTTTACACTCATTTGCACTGAGCCTTCATTGATGAACACCTGTCCCTTCACAGAAAACAGACTTCCCGTGCTTCTTCTGCTGCCTCTGCTAGATTGTATATTTATTGTTAATGGTTATGTTATGGCACATATTTGATGTGAATGTACAAAATCACCAAATGTTTTTAACTTTCATTTTTCCACAAACAACAGGATTGCCCATTTTGCTGCCTGTTGCAGTGGTTTGGCTGCCCCTAGTGGTTGAGAATGTCAATTACTGTATATTGACACATAAATTGAGACTATTCCTCAGGATCCTGAGGCCATTCATGAGGACTTGGTCTTACAAAACTCTCCACTTCTCACCTGAATGGCATATATGGCCCAACAAACTTGTGCATGCTAGATAAAGGCTAACCAAGGGACTGAACAAAAATTTGTGGGGTGAGGCGGTTTAGGGTTTGTATCTTTTCTTTTTGCTGAAGGGAGGGTAGTCTGAATATTTGGGGGGAGAGCAGGGGAGGGTTTTCTTTTTTTCTTTTTTTTTTCTCACTCCAGATTTATATTTTCCCTTGCAAGAATTGTGATTTTTGTCATTACAATAAGCTAGCAGCAAACAGGACCAACGAGCCAGTTTTGAGAAACATCTTTGTGGATATTCGTGAGTAAATGTGATCTCTACCAACAGTTCCTTCGCGTTATTCTGCATGACAACCGATACGAAGAAAAAATGAAATATGTCATAAAAAGTCAGCCTGTAATAGAATTTCAAGTTCAGATTCACACACTGACAACTTGTTCTACTAATTGGTGAAGTGAAATGAAACATTTTGACTGCAGTTCCATGAACTTATTAATGTTTAAATTGTGGTTGACCATCTTAAATTATGTACGCTTGTCTTCTTTTAGTTATTAATTGTGAAACATGTTGTACCCACGCAGTACTCTCATATTATGTTTAGATATTGGGGGGAGAGCGTCACCATTTTCTTCCAAGTCAAGTGAAGAGAAAAGAAAATATTAATTACTCCTGGGAGGGCCTTGCATTTTTTTTTTCAAGTCAACTATAAGATTCAGCCCCCCTCCCCGCCCCAATAATTTCCGTACAGTCCCTAATGTATAATACGTATATGTATTTCAGACAGCACTATACTTTGATGCAACTTTTTGTCTCTCTGCATTGTTCACTGTGAGGCAGTGTATTATGTTGCTGTACTGTAACTGCAGTAATGCAAGTTACAGTATAATTTGTCCGAGTTAGAGCACTTTGATAACTTTTCATTTTATGAGTAGAATTTATTCCATGAATAATTTCACCTTTGTATGGCGTGTAGCACTAGGAGTCCTAGGGAATAAACAAATGTTTGCGAGTCATCTGCAACTGTAAATATTAACAATAATAAATGATTCTTACAACAGTCCGTCAAGTCTGCAGCTGTAAATGTTAACAAGTTGTTAATAAACAGATTTTGTTTTGCAGCTGTTTTCCAGAAGGTAAGTGGTCCAATGGTCCATTGGAGGAGTCTTCCAGCTGAGATAAAGGGCTCATAAAGCCAGTATAAATGGCACTCCATTAGCAAGTGGTACTATATGGGACATGTAATCAAGGCTGGACTGAGTTAGTGATTGGATGTCAAATAATAAGCATTTGAACACTGTGCTAATATGAAGTAGCTATACACTCAGATGCTTGTATTCAACAGTAAGAATTAATGCAGTTTGGCTCTTTGCATTAAAAGTTTGTACACTGAAACTTATGAAAACTGAGTGAAAACCATCTTAATATTCTGTAACAGATGTTTGTGGGCATTACCACGACTTTGTGGAGTGTGAAGTGTCCGGACTATTTTTCAGTCACATCAACCAAACAACAAATGTAAAAAGTTACAGTTTTGGACGAGTTTTCTCTCTTAAGTTGTCTGTAGTCTCAGAAAGTGAAAGTGAATAAGTCTTTTTACAATATCTACAACAGAGAAGACCTTTTTGACCGCCTGGGAAATGTTTCTGTGGAAGTAGATTGACGTTATATAAATGTCAACTACTCACTTTATTTAAATCATTTAACTGGTCTCAGCCTTAGCCTTAATGAGCTGGAAACTACCATTATTCCCATCTGAAATTTTACTGTAACATCTGAAGTACCATACACTATGATCTATTTTTAGCTGGCTTCACAGTAAATTATGCTTTGGATGGAGAGATTTAAAAAAACAACAACATGGCCTTCTACATTTATTCTCAGTATTTTCATTTCCAGTACATTTGTGGTCTAATTTGTTTATGTGTTTTGTTTACACCTCACACAATTTGATTTGATCATTATTTTAGAATGCAAACCTACAGTTTTAATTCCAGTAGAAGCATTTTGACCATGTCGACAGATGTGTGTAATGTGTCTGTGTGTGTGTTTGTGTTTACCTCTAAGGTCGGCTACATCTTAGTGTGAATGATTGTATTTACAGACTGTAAAGGATGAGAGATGAAACAGTGGTGGTTAAATTGTTACCACCAAGTGGTTGAATCAGAATCACTAGACACAGGCTGGCTGACAGATTTAACCACATGCACTCTAAACTAGAGGTTCTCAAACTTTTTGGTCTCAAGGACCCCCAAACTGATACACATCAGGCCGCGGACCCGTGTTTGTAGTCTCAGGGATCCCCGTCTGAGAAGATTTAATTATTCCATAACTGTCTATTGGCAGATTAACAGGGAAGAGTGTGAAACCTATGATCAGAATAGTCATTCTTATACATTTTCTCACTGGGCTAACTTTTAGTCAATGAAATAAGAGTGAAATTAATATATTCAGCATTTTTCTGGAGACCCCCTGGAACTCCCTCAAGGACCCCTGGGGGTCCCGGGACCCCAGTTTGAGAACCGCTTCTATACTACACTACTATCTGCAGTGGAATACGAAATTGAGAAAAGTACCTGGTACCAAAAGCAAGTCGAGTCGAGCCGTAACATTCAGTGGAAACGCGGCTTATGAGACTTTGGGCTATCACTTGGTGGAAATTCTGACAATGATGCCAAAATGGCTGTATAACCAACATCTGTGACAGGTCAATGTAAATAAAAAAAATTAAAACTACACTAATCAGTATTTTCAACAATGGGTTAAACGACTATGTGTAATGTGCAATAGGTTGCTAGTAGTGACCTGTAGTAGTGCAGTTCTCTTCCACTCAGAGGTCGTGTCCGAAATCATTCACTCATTCACTCCCTACTCACTACGTAGGGAGTTCTATGTAGAGGACTATATAGTGAGCTCAACGGCAAAATGAAAAAACACTTTAATGACGTCATTGCTGTCGCACAATTAAAACGTGCCAGATCTACGTCGGCTGGTGGACCATCCTTAATAAATACCGGCATGTATTTTTGTGATAAATACATTTATACTGAGCGTATTTTCCCAAATTAATAAATATAAAGTACTTTGTGGCTGTTTGTGTTGTGATGTGCTGCTCTCTCTCCTCTCATCCGTCTGCTGTTTGTCTTTCAGCGCAAAGCATGATGGTATGTAGGGCTTGGTTAGTGACCATCGGTTGTACACTACTTTTTATGATGCATTGTGGGATACTTTGAGTCCACTGTATAGGGTATAATAATTCTCACTATACATTCGGACAGCACTACAAAATGGCAAACTCACTATATAGTGGACTATATAGTGAGTAGTGAGTGATTTCGGGACACAGCCAGAGTGTTTTAGCATCCTTTCATTGTTATCCTTGTTATCATCATTGTTTTGGTCTTACAGCCCACAGCTTTACTGTTTTGGTTCCCTCTAACTGTTCTCATCAACCACATTTTCCAGCTGCAGCAGGTAGCTGTTTTCATGCTATGCTATATGCCCAGCACCAAACGGCAGACAGACAAATTTAACAAGTAGCTGGTGAACATGGTGGAGCATTTAGCACCAAAAGAAATATTTTCCCTCAGAAACTGATGTAGACCACGCCGGCGCTAAAAGGAGAGTGAATATTACATCCATCAGGTGGCAGACTCCTCCACAGACTCTGAATGAATGCTAATGCTGGTTAATGTCTGCTGGATGGGGTGTAAATAGGCAAATGTTCCCTATCATGTTTGCCACATCAGTGTTATAAGGCAATAATGTTGTGTTTACAGATTGCCCCGCTACCACCAAGTTGCACTCATACAGCAGATTCCACTAAATACAACGCTACAAAGTTTGTGGCTGGCTTAACTTGTTAACAACCATTGTTTTCATTTTTCATGATTTTTTACATTTCATTTCACCTACCTCCTGGAAGTTTATGTTTAATGTGACATTATCACGCTCTGTCTCAAAATGATGTCAAAGGTCACTGGCCTATCAGTGTCCCATGTTCATTGAATCAGTAATCAGTGCCTCTGATTTAATTCACCGAATGATTCACTTTACTGGGGAGTGATTTGAGAGACATCAGTGAATTGATGATGTTAGGTGACACTTACATACTACACAGCTTACTATAGAGGTTTTGTTTGTGAATTTACATTCTAATGAGTGTTTTAATATCTGAATAGAAAAATGAACCAGCATCACTGTAACATTTCCACAGCTGTTGTCACACAGTCATGGCGGTTTTCACATTATTCACCGTCTGTGGAGCAGCCGCAGGATTTGTCTTTACATGACAAATCCTCTCCGCTGTTCAGCTGAAGGAGACACCGACTAAAATTCACAACTTAAACCTGGCCTGTGCAATATTACAGGGAATTTATATGCAAATTTTCCTTTACGGCGGATTAGTCGTTCCCTCCTTCTGCCCATAATCCTTCTGACAATCATCCACACTGGGCAAAGTTCACAGGGAGGCAAACAAGAGCTGAGTGCCAGTTTAGAGGACAGAACAATCATTTACTGTTCAGACACAGTGAGAGAGTGGTCAAAGTCTGACACCAGGAAGACGCTGACGCTGATCCACAATGTTTAATACCTCTCCTCGCAGAATTATGACACTTCCTGATGTGATTGTACCTTTTACGCGATAAATAATGAATGCAGGAGACACACTATGAAAAACTTCATAAATATTTGATGGTGTCAACTCAATTCTATAAATCTGTTGGCCTGTTAATCACTCCACCCATTTTGAACCACTTGCAGGTTTGCCTCTGTTCTGGAGTTCAGCCAGTAAGAGAGGCTTTCAGCTGCCTGATGTGGTGAGACTCCTCAGCCAGAAAACAGCCCAGCTGTGTAGCCTTGACAACCAGAAGGGCAGCCTCGCCCTCGGCTATGATGCTGACTTTGTCATATGGGACCCTGAGAGAGAATTTGAAGTTAGTATAAGGGATCTACAACATTAATAAACACCCTCAATCTGGCTATATACTTGCATTGTATTAAGCTTAATTTCATTTTCTGTCATGCTTCACAGATTAAAGAAGCAAGCGTTTATCATAAAAACAAGGTAAAGCACATTAAATGAATAATATGATGTAAGGAGCACATTTATTTATATGACTGAGCTTATGATCCTGTTTGTGTGTGTGTGTGTGTGTGTACAGCTAACTCCTTACCTCGGCGTCACACTGCAAGGCGTGGTGTGTGCCACCATTGTCAGGGGGCAGCTGGTGTACAAAGAAGGCTCCTTCTGCCCCGAGCCTCTGGGGGAGCATCTCCTCATCCCTCAGAGGAAAAATCAAGCCCAACTGTGAAGCATGATAACAACAAGCTATAATAAACAAATCTGAGCTATTGTGTTGTCTGAATCTGCTGATAAGAGTGCACCATGTTGTTTTCTTCATTTCTCTCACACCCCATACATACTTTCATTATATTTTATTATCTAAACATTTTTACATCACATTTTTTTCACTTGTAATAGAACTGGGAACACTTGCTGGTTTAAGAGATAGTTAACACTTTTTATAACCTTATAATAGTGTCAGAAATTGGATTTAAGGGCCAATTACCAGCCATAATATTAAAATAGAAAGCTGGCAAAAGAGCCTGTTTCCAGCTGAACAAAGCTACTGAAACTTCTGAAGTTTGAACTGCAAAGAAAGAGGACATTAAGAAAGTGTTTATGGACATGATGAGCAGATGCTGATTGTGGAAGATGAGATAAAAACAACATAAATTGAATGAATGATTATGCCCTGCCTACATGTGCTTACAAGATCCAGATCACTGAATATACATTTTCAAACAAAGAGTCCAAAAAATGTCAAACAAACAAACAAACAAAAAAACCCAATTTAAATAATTTTCACTAACAGATTTTCAGATCTTCACATCTAAATTCATACAAAAGTCAACAATCACTAACTAAAAATGTAAAATTTTAATACTGAAGAAATCTGAATAAATACTAATCAAAATGGTGCCTTCTTTCCATTCTAATTCCAATTTTTGATTTTCTGTAAACCAGAATATTTCAGGGTTTTGTCAAAAAGCAAATAGGACTCCCTTTCTACTTCTTCTAAATCACACAGCTCACACAATTTTTGCATTTGCACACCTCAATCGCCAGAGGAAGAAAACAAGTTCCATCTTTGGCTTCTAGATAAGTGAGATGTAACATATGATTCAGGGCCATACTTTTGTTTTAAAGGCATATATGTCTCTACTTTTGGTTTTGGCAAGATATTTTCAAACCATTTTCCTTCAAATTACACATAAATTATTCCTGTAGATTCACAATATATCAGACTAAAAAAGAGTAAAAAGTAAAAAATTCTGTTCTGAATCTTTTGGGGAGGCTACACAGTCGATGACACTGGCCTCATTTCTTCTTCCTTTCTTCTCTTATTATCACCAAAAGTGAAAATTCTGCATTCATGTATTACACCAAAATAATTATTTACAATGAAACCATAATATTGTTCATACCCTTTTTTATTATTATTATTATTATTATTATTATAACAATTAACTGATAGCCTGCTGAAAATGTAGGCTAATGTAGAGCATTTACACTTGTAAATTGTGGAGATCATGTTAGACACACGTCATCCTGCTTACCAGGGGAGAAGCAGTGTAATAGTTAAGCCTGATGCTCTGGAGAGTCTGTGGTCAATGATTAACATTTGAGGACATGTTGGGTGAGCCAGCTGAGCTCACTGTGCACGGAAAACAACAAGTGTTGACAGAAGAAGACAGAGATAAAAGCAGAAAATGACCTCCTGACCTGAGGACCTCACTGGTCAGACACAGGGGTGTGCTCAGCCGAGGCTTAGTTCACCTGCATCCACGGCTTTTTGTGGTTTCGCTGCGCTTGTCACACTGCTGGGAACATGTCGTCCGTCTCTGTGCCCCCACCAAAATGCCTGCAGAAACCGTTGGCGGTTCCTCATCGTCACATGTTTGGACCAGGACCTTCCAACGTTCCTCCACGAATCTTGGAGGCCGGGGCCAATCCCGTCATTGGACACATGCATCCAGAGATATTTGAGGTACCTCAGTGGGTTTAACACACATGATGTAGCCTATCAAGGAAGAGAGGCATAAGAGAAAAACTACAGAACTCTTATGAGCAGCCTATACCCCAAACAGTGTAAAGATAATACACTTTAAAAGCTAAGATTATAACTATTTACACTGTCTACATTATAATGGAGGAGTGTGGGAATGATTGTAAAGCTTTTCACTTTGCTTTCCCAATCTCCCTGCTCAGTTGAGATATATTCTAAAAAAACATTGTACATTTTACAGTGGTTTTTCCACTCCCTCCATTGCGCCCTGAAAAGCAATTACCCTGTTTCAAAGACAAAGAGATCAATATTATATTCTACCCCACATCTTGTATTAGTTGTAACAAAACTGAGTAAAATCTATTATAAATTACCAGTGGTGGAAAGTAGCTAAGTGCATTTACTCATGTACTACTGCACTTAAGTATAATTTTAATGTATGCTACTTTATACTGATGTTAAAATATTTTAGGGAAATATTTTTCTTTTTACTCCACTTTTTACATTTATTTGACTGATTTTATATACAAAACATATGAGCAACAAATAAAATATGATGCATTTTTATAGATTAAACTACCCAATAGAATATAAAGTAGTTACATGTTAATGCATCAGTAATAATAATCAAATACTATAGTATATAGTATATACATAACAATATATAACTCTGAAGGGGGTGATTCTGCATAAAGACAATGTCAGAAGTTAGTGAAAAATGCCCATCACAATTTCCAAAAGCTCAGGATGTTTATATTTCTTGTTTTGTCCGAGCAACAATCTAAAGCTCAAAAGGTATTCTGCTTAATATCAGAGGAGACTAAGGAAAACAGCAAATAGTCACATTTGAGAGGCTGAAACAGGTGAATTTTTGGCATTTTTTCTTAAAAGTTACTTAAATGACTCAATTATCAAAAATGTTTCTGATTTATTTTCTGTCGATCGACTGCTCTGATAATCTGACTTCTAGCTCGCTCCTGTCTGGACAGACTTAAAGGGTAACCTGTGTTAGGACCACTCTCACTGAAGGCAACATGGTGGTATAGTAAAGAAAATATATTTCTATTCAAACTACCCTTTTTCGCCAACATTTGCTCATCTTACATTACAGATCATGAGTGACATCAAAAGTGGAATCCAGTACATGTTCCAGACTCAGAACAACATGACTTTAGCTGTGAGCGGCACTGGCCACACCGCCATGGAGTGTGCCATCTTCAACACAGTGGAGCCCGGGGAGAGCGTACTGGCTGCAGTCAACGGCATATGGGGGGAGCGTGCAGCAGATATGGCTGAGAGGATTGGTAAGGCTGGTGGTATTATATATTTTTCCGTCAACAAATCCTATGAAAAGACCAAAACCAACAATGTGTTAGCCCATCTCCCAGTACTTTCTGACCTTCCTGTCTGTGGCTCTCAACCCCATTGGTTCCTACTGAAGGTGTAAATCTTACAAACACCTCACAAATAGATAGTTTAATCTGAAAAAAGGCTCAGTGGTTTTCTAAAACAGCTGGACACTGTAGTTTTTAGCAAACAATAACTAAACAGGAGTAAACAGTGCATTTGTTGGTGACTATTTTCAACAGCGGATTAATACACATTTGGTGCGCCTAGTACTGTATTTACAGCAGCAGGACGGTGTATGTGGGACTGACTCAAAATAAACTACAGTACCCATGTTCATCATAATGAAGGAACATAATACATAATGTCACCACTTTTATCCTTTAAAAATCAGCATCAATTGATGGAATAAAAATGACTCTGAGGTGATCCAACCACAGAATCATGTGCGTCAAACCAACAGGTGCCAGAGTGAATACCATTGTGGCGCCCCCTGGTGGCTTCTTCACTAATGCAGAAATTGAGCAGGTACCACTCTAGGACTTTTCAGTTATCATGTTACTCAAATGAAATTCTGTCAAAGCATATCGTCTGTGTGATCATACTGTTATCTCATCACAGGCCTTATCAAAACACAGGCCAGCGGTGTTCTTCCTTGCACATGGAGAATCCTCTACAGGAGTCTTGCATCCTTTAGACGGCATCGGAGAGCTGTGCCATAAGTAAGATGCAGCGTTCACTCCTCTATCATCGCCACATCTGTTACACAAATAAGGGCAGGTAATAGCCATGTTATGATTTGTGCCTGCAGGTATAACTGCTTGTTTCTCGTCGACTCTGTGGCGTCAATAGGAGGGGCCCCTCTGTACATGGACCAGCAAGGTTTAGTAATAAATCCCGCTCGATGGTTCCAGTCTCTCTGGGGCAGCTGATGAAACAATTTACTGTGTTACATTATCTGTTCTGTTGACACCAAATATAGATTTGCTTGTGGATGTTTGTATTTGCAGAGATAGACATCCTATACACAGGCTCCCAAAAGGTTTTGAATGCTCCTCCGGGTACAGCACCCATCTCCTTCAGTGAAAGAGCATGGTGAGAAATGTACATACAAGTAATAGTTTGAAACGTATGTAACATGTGTATTTAAGGTTGAATTTGTCCACAGCCAGAAAATATTCAACCGGAGGACAAAGCCAGTGTCATTCTTCTTGGATTTGAGTTGGCTTGCAAACTACTGGGGATGTGATGGCAAGCCGTCAAGAGTGTAAGACAGCTGTTTTTCCCCCTGCAGACAGGAACTGATCACATTTCAAACTGTGGTCTCATTTTTAGCCGTACCTGCACAATTTCTGAATATTGCTCTGTCTCCTCCATTTCCTCTCTATAGATATCACCACACAGGTCCAGTCACTGCTTTTTACTCTCTGAGGGAGGGTCTGGCTGTCCTTGTTGAAGAGGTGGGACGTGTTAGAATGCAATATTTTGTTTTTTGCATCTGCATAGCCAATGAGCAGATTGTACAGTGACAAAAATATGCCATTACACCTCCATGCCAGTGATTAATTGGCAGAACAAGACACAAATAGCTTTTGATTCGGGGCTGTGACTGTATGCAAGCAAAGTTAGTTTTATAAGCTCAACATTGCTGTAGCAACATGTTGTTTAGGGATGGCAATGTCAGTCTGTAGGTCAGTCGGTGCACGACTTTGGTCCAGTCTGAAATATCTCAGCTGTACTTTGTGTTTAGCACTAATTTGCAATGTTAAACCAAGATGGTGACCATGGTATGCATCATAGCGTTAGCATTTAGGAGTAGACACAGCAGTATTTGAGCTATGTGCAACCTCACGTGGCCATTAGCATGGATGTAGATGCTTAATGTTATCATATTAAACCCTGGTATCCTGAAAAAGACCATGTACAAAATGAAAATATGAGTTATGCGTAAATGGTCAGTTATTCCATTATGTTTTGTCTGTTTTTATGTCATTTTTCTGTTAATTTAAGGGTCTGGAGAATTCCTGGGAAAGACATCAAAGAGTGGCGGAGTATTTCCACGCTGGCCTGGAGAACATGGGTCTCAAACTTTTTGTCAAAGAAAAGGTGAGTTTCGAGTTTTAAGACAATTTTATGTAATTTGTGTAATAATCTGTAGTGTAGCTGTTCTAACAAGAAAAGTGATAATATAAAATGATGTAATATATATGATATAAAATGTACTAGTTCTGACCTAAATGGTTGTTACAGAAAGCAAGACTGCCCACGGTTACCACCATTGTTGCTCCTAATGGATATGACTGGAAAGAGATCACAACCTACATCATGAAAACACATAATTTAGAGATTTCTGGAGGGCTTGGACCATCCGTTGGCTTGGTAAGAGATTATGTGCCCATTTACTCAGTTCTTTTCTTGTTATGTATGCCCACCGAGGCGTTGCTTAAGTCCTGTGTAGCCCAACTCCCAGATGTTTTTGTTTTTTTCAGGTGCTGCGTGTGGGACTGATGGGATGTAACAGCAGCAAGGCCAACGTTGACATGGTGCTGGCAGCACTGAGAGACGCTCTGAAACACTGCCACAAGAGCAAAGTGTGATTGATAATCCTGAATCAACGCTACTGTCATAAGGAAGAGACTGTGTGTAATAAATAAACCTTTATTCTCAGTGGTTGTCTTGTGCAGCTCGGTCGCTACTTGAATGGGAACAGTGGCTTATCTTCATAATGCTGTAGCACCTTTTGTCAGCAGCAGTCTGTGATCTAAGCCTTTACCTATTGCTTTACTTATTTTCAGTCTAATATAAACATGTGGTAACAACTAATTTGACATCATAGTGTATATTCAATTCATTTCACATGTAGGATAGAGAGACCCCATCCCGCCCCTTTCCTTACTACTTGTACCTTTATGTCAGTTGGTTTTCTCATGTAGGTTTCTTTCATCATTCTTACTGAAACATGTTCCTGTTGCTTTATGAACATATCTGAAACCAAGAGGGTCTCTGCCACTGTACTGATTATAGTATAACATTTGGACCACCTTATCATTTAACTAAGGAAAAAAATAATAATTTATTCACCAACTACACATACTGACTCTTCATCAGTCATTGGTATACTGTTAAAGCTTTGTGGGAGCTGTAGTTGTTGAATGATATGCTTTTCACCCTGCTGTCAGAACAACAAGAAACGTAAAGAACTTTTTTTTTTCCAAAACATAAGACTAACAAGTTGTATCTTGTATATTTCACACTGAGCTGGGGTTGAAAATATACCGTGGAAAAAGGTTTGAATCTTGCCCTTTAAAGAGGTGAGAGTCACGCTGTTTTACTCCATAATTACTTCTCAGCTACCTTTCATAAATTATTTTAAAAAGAATATCAATACCGGCTGGCTGCCCTTTTTTTTTTGTAAATTCAGCCTGTAATGAGGTGGAAGAAGTACTCAGATCTTGTACTTGTAAGTAAAAGTAGTAATACCACAGTGTTATAAGTAAAAGTTCTGCATTCAAAATTTTACTTAAGTAAAAGTACAAAAGTATTAGCATCAAAATATACTTAAAGTACCAAAAGTAAAAGTACTTATAAAGCAGAATGGTTAATTTCAGAATAATAAATATTATATTATTGAATTATAATTATTGTTGCACTAACGTGTTCAGCTGGTAAAGATGAAACTCATTTCAACTACTTCATCTGCTGGGTAGCTTGTGATTTTTCCCACAGGGATCAATAAAGTTTTATCTTCATCTATAATATTACATCATAATTTATTTGTTGATTATATTTTATATTATTAATCTGAATCTGTGAAGTAATTAAAGCTGTCAAATAAATGTAGCGGAGTAAAAAGTACAATATTTGCCTCTGAAATGTAGTTGAGTAGAAGTATGAAGTAGCAGAAAAAGGAAATACTCAAGTAAAGTACCAAATACCTCCAAATTGTACCATACTTGAGTAAATGTACTTAGTTACTTTCCACCACTGGCATTGTATGTATGTGGATTTATTCCATTTATCATATCAAAAGTGTTAAACAGTGTAAATGAAATGTGCAATCTTATAAAAGGAAACAATATAAAGGACATAAATACAAATACATAAATACAACATAATGATAAAATAAATAAAGAAATATTATTATAACTAATTCAATCTGTGTTTATAATGTTCCTGACCTACGTTATCATTCTGGAGTTGCTATGTGCAGAAGTATGTCTGTCATTCCCAGTTTGCTTTATTTGATTAAACCCATTTCTCACTTTGAATGTACTTATTATCAAGAGTTCTGGGTTGAAGTTGCTCTGTTGATTTATCTAAGTTTTAATGGACTGACAGCAATATTAGAGGACATGGCCTTGTTTCTGAACTGTAATACAGGCTCACAATCTACTAACAATGCTCTCAAGCGTATCTGTCTTATCAGCAAATATCACATCCATAAGGCTACAGTGCTTCAGACCACACCAAACATCTGTCTGTTCTGTGTTGAACTACAATATCTCTTTGACTCTGTTTTTAAGATAGCAACGAACAAGAAAGCCATTAAGACCTCTCAAATAATCGGAAATATACTTTGTAATAAAGACAAATAAGCTGTATAAGATCTGTTTAGGTTCATTTCTTTTTGTTTCCATCTTTTGTTATGTTTGATAATGTTATTTCATATGTGAATATAAGGTGTTAAAGGGGAGCGACATATATTTCTTAAAGATCTGGCAACCAGTTTTAGTTCATTTACCACATGAAATTTCACACTGACTACAGAGGGGTGGATTCACTTTCAGAGTGACTCCCATCTCATAAAAACTGGACTGAATTGAATTAAAATTCCCTTCTTTCTTTTTATGAATTCATCTCCTTTCCTATCCTCTTTCTCTGAAAACTAGTGACCTAATACTGCCTTGTACGTCTACAGTCTAGTAATATGTGTTGTTAATGTTGTTACACGGCTGTGATTCTTGATTTAGGTGCTGTCATGATCTTATTCCTTTCTTTCTTTTCTCCTTTTTTTTTGTTTTATTGTTATTGTTTGTTGTAGTTTCTTTTTTTTTGTTTACATGTGTGTGCGTTTTGAAAATCAATAAAATGTATTTAAAAACATAAAAATAAGGTGTTAAAATGATCATTTTTCAATGTGATCAACTCATATATATATATATATTTATATATATATATTCTCTGTACAATGTATTGTAATATTTGAAATATGATCAATGAAAACAAAAATGTTGTTTTATTTAAATAAAGTTATTTTAAAAAAACAACAACAAACGGAACCGGAAGTGCGTCGGTGCACTTCCTCGTTGACAGTTTGCTTCAGTAAAAGGCGGGTAAATGTTGAAAAGAGACCCACCGCTCTGATTTAGCTGCAGAGAGAAGTTCATTTGTCTTTTTGTCGACCGCAAGTGCGCTAATAAACAGTCCACAGTAGTAATGGCGTGTAAAAGAGGAGCGCTCATCGTGCTGGAGGGAGTAGACAAGGCCGGAAAAACGACCCAGTGCAAGAAGCTGCTTCAGGCGCTGCACCGGAGCGGCCGGCCGGCAGAGATGATGAGGTTCCCCGGTGAGGCTCAGTAATGTTAGCATACCTGTGGTTTGTGTGAGTGTAACTTTTCACTACTGTGTAACATTAACATAATGACCCGTGGTGTGTTTTCTGTGGGGGGGGTGCAGACAGGACCACGACGATTGGACAGCTGATCAGCGCCTACCTGGAGAAGAAAAGTGATTTGGAGGACCACACGGTGCACCTGCTGTTCTCTGCAAACCGCTGGGAACTGGTGTAAGCCTCCCGCTTTATTGTGAAATAACACACCAGTTAGCAGCAACGATACAGAGCAAAAAATACAGAATTCAAAATGTGACATTCAGCCTTTTATTTAAGTGATAGTCGTGTTTTTGCGTTAACAAGCACAGGTGTATTTAATAACATTAATGGCTGCGTTCCACTTAGCTGGAGCCCCGGGTTTGTGCGTGCTGGCTCGCTGGAACAGTTTACTCGGAATCATACAGTGGTGGAAGAAGTATTCAGATCCTTTACTTCAGTAAAAGTACTTTTACCACACTGTGAAAATACTCCACTACAAGTAAAAGTCATGCATTCAAAACCTTACTTAAGTAAAAGTAAGTATTATCAGCAAAATGGACTTAAGAGTATGAAAAGTAGTCATAGTGCAGTAAAATGTTCCCAGTCAGTGTGTTTCTATTATATCTGATGTTTCTGGATTAATATTACTGCTGCTTTAATGTGCATGTTGCATTTTACTGCTGTAGATGTTTCAGGTTGAGCTCATTTCAACTACTTTATATACTGCTGGCTAGTTTAATCCAGTGCAAACATTTTGGTGTCAAGGACCCCCAAATTCATACACATCAGGCCGCGGACCCATATTTGTCGTCTCAGGGATCCCCGTCTGAGAAGATTTAATTATTCCATAACTGTCTATACTGTAGACTGGCAGATTAACAGTGAAGAAGTGTGAAACCTATGATCAGAATAGTCATTCTTATACATTTTCTCATTGGGACAAACTTTTAGTCAATGAAATAACAGTGAAATTAAAATATTCAACATTTTTCTGGGGACCCCCTGGAACCCCCTCAAGGACCCCAGTTTGAGAACCGCTGGTTTAATCTACTGCAATGCATCATGGTCTATAAGATCATCATATGTTTGTAGCGTGGCTGTCCTGCGAGAACCACGTATCTCTAAAAAGCCAGAAAAACAGCCTGTTTTCAGCTTTGATCCAAGGAGGGTTTAAACAGTTTATTTAGCTGAAGAAGGAGGAGAATTTTCTCAACACATAAAGGAACACTTCATCTTTAAGTTTATCAGAAAAAATCGAATTAAAAATCACCAAATCTGGAGATACGTAGTTTTCACTGGACAGGAAGGAAATGAAAATTGTAATCTGAAAAGTAACTAAAGCTGTCAGATTAATGTAGTGGAGTAAAAAGTACAATATTTGCCTCTGAGATGTAGATGATTTTTTACTGTACCTTTACTGTACTTAAATAGTAAATGTGCTTCGTTACATTCCTTCACTGGAATCATTGTTAGTCACTAAATCCACCTGTGCTTTTCCTGCTGCGACAACTTAAAATGTCAGCTGTGAAAAGGTCTACAACATGTGCCAAGTACTCACCATGAAGAATGACATGTTCCACTTTAAAGGGCCAGTTCACTCAAATTACCAAAAGACATGTCTCCTTTACAGTTCATTTTGTAGTTTAACAGTAGTTTAGAGACGAGACTCTGTTTGTAAAAGTTTACAGACAGCCATGCTGTTAACCTGCATTGCTGTGTGTACTTTGTCAACATTTAGGGGGCAGCCTAGTTTCTACTTGCCCTCTAGAGGTATCTTGCCTTGCAGGACGTTTTGGGGTTAATTTGCTTTGAAAGCATTGAAAAGTTACATTTCAAGCAACTTGTCTTTCCAGAAACATTGTCCCAGATGACTGGATAATCTGCAGACTCACTTTGTACTGAAGAAAAAGTTCCTATTAAAAATGTTGACAGTGAAGTCTGTGGATTATCTTCACTGAGACTTTGTTCCGGACAGTCTTTTTAATGTTGTAGCTTGTTGTGTTTGTGCTGTTGTAGCCAGATGTCACTGAATCTGCCAACTGCCTGTTTTGGTCATTTGAGCAGAGATTTCAAATTTTGCCTGAAAACTAAAAAAAATGTAAAATGACAAAAATATAACGCTCTCCTTACTTTGTCACAGCTAAGGAGTACTTTTACTGGAGTTTTATTTTCAGTTACTACATAGACTCCAATGAAGTCTATTTTTATGAATTACTTTCTGCTGTTTCTTTTTGATACCTGCATAGTTAAACTATAGCTGTGTGGTACTTATTAGCTTATTGCATGTTTTGCATGTAAGTGGACTAAAAAGTTCAGCATTTCCCTCTTAATTGAACTGAGTAAAAGAATACAAGTCCAACAAAATATAAATACTAGTGCCAGTAACTTAAAGGATAAGTCTGGTGATAGTTTATATTTTTCTTATTGTCAACATATTCCATAAAATGACTCCCACACACATCAGTGAGCCACTGTTGCACTGGGTGACATGTTCCTTCATTAGCATGAACACAGCTGTTTGTATGGAGTTAAATCCCTAACACACCACCCCGGTGCATAAAATACTTATTAAAGCACCACGTGTTTTACCCCCAGCTGAAAATATCCCCAACAAATGCACTGTAACATTTGGTACAAACTACAGTCCCCAGCTGTTTAAGGAAATTATTTCATCTATTTGAAAAATGAAACTATACATTTGTGACTCATTTTTAAAGATTTAAGTCTTGAGCTTGGGGCTTCAAGCCACATGCAGGGTAGGGAAGTTCGAAAGTGTTGAGAGACAGACTAAGACATGACTTCGGTCTTTTCATGGGATTTGCTGACAATAACAAACATACAGAATATCACCAGCTTTATCCTTTAAAAACGCACAGAAGTTTTGAGTAAAGGTACTTTTCCTTTTGCCATTAGCCTTGACAAGTGTTCTCTTACCTGTATACATTATAGCCCGCATAATAAAATAATTCTGACCACAGGCCTTTAATGAAGAAGAAGCTGGAGCAAGGCACCACTCTGATAGTAGATAGGTACGCCTTCTCTGGAGTTGCTTTCACCAGTGCCAAGCCGGTGAGTCTTTTTCTGAGCCTTTCAAACTCTGCATCCATCAGATAATATGTGTGTTTGAGAGCAGCAGCAGATAATTTGTTATGTTTGTCTCCTTCAGGGTTTCTGTCTGGACTGGTGCATGCAACCTGACGTGGGACTGCCAAAGCCGGACCTCGTTATGTTTCTACAGCTCAGTCCAGCCGAGGCTGCTCTCAGAGGTCAGTTTGGAGAAGAGAGATACGAGACCAGTGTTTTCCAAAGAGCGGTTCAGCAGAAATTTGAACAGCTGATGAAGGATCCTTCAGTCAACTGGCAGGTATGAGGCAGATCTGGATTGTAGATTTGATCCTGGGTGTCATTTCAATCAATAATATTAAACAGCTTGTGATCTGAACTGTCTGTCCCAGGTAATTGATGCTGCTCATAGTGTTGAGAATGTGCACGAGGACATCATGACCCACAGCATTAACGCGATCAACACAGCTCAGAACATGCCACTTGAGCAGCTATGGAAGTGAACCTGAACCAGTCTGAGTGAAACTGCTGTTCTAAGACCAAGACTTACAACTAAATGACACCTCTGCACACTGCACACTTTTCTTAAGCCTCCTTTCTACTCATCATTGCTTTATTGAACGCGGAAGAGAAATGCCTTTGCTGTGATTCAAATATAATTTAATACCATCTTGAAATTGAGAACCATTGTCAAATATCAGATTCTGATTTTATTTTTAGTTTTTAATCCTTTTACATGGTTTATTGTTCTTTCACCTGTCTATATAATGTGCTGATTAAATAAATAATCTTCAAATGAACTAGTGTATATGTTTTAGACTTGGCAAGGATACTTTGCATGAACAATTAATACGACTCGTCTGCAGAATTTACTTAATTTGGTTTCATTACAGGCTGTTACAGACTTCAGTTATTAGTGACAAACCGCGTAAGCCATGGGCATCATGAACCATTGTGTTTCTATACAACATAAAACTGTTATGGCAATTTTACTTATGGAGTCAGGGAAAGGCACCATATCACTTCAGAATAAACATTTAAAATGTTAAGACTCAAATGGAAACACGTGTGTGTGAAGATGTGCATACAGAATTTATCCTGAGCTCCTGCTACGGCTTCCACCAGGCAGTCTCAATGTTGGATACAGAGAGCATTCAGTGGCTGTTGAAGAAGAACGCTGTGTGACACACTGACTACACCATTGGAGCTGGACTGGCTCAAGAGGTCTCCAGTTAATGTTCATCCCCTCAGGCTTCCCTTCTGATACAGAGAAGAGACCGACTCGCTCGCCGACTGTCGAGAACAGTAAATCATTGTTCATATGTTCCTCACAGGGAAAGGATCTCAAACTCTTCATCTTCTGAATCAAAGAACCGCTCCAACCTGTCCGAGTCTGAGAAATCTGTGAAGTGAGCGTCAACACGTAAAAGACAAAAAAACCCCATTAAAATTCATTTTAATTTTTGGAATATATTTTGCAAAAAATACGCAGTTCATTTACCAGGAGTAAGGTTAAGGGCATCCACGCTGACCATGTGAGAGGGCTGGCTGTCTACTAGTTCAAACATGGGCAGGCCCCCTCTGTTGCAGGACAGCTACAAGAGAAGGACCATCATTTTATGCTTTATTTAACTGCTATAGACGGGTCAAGGGAGCAACAAAAGAGCAGTGTTCACAGAAACATACCCTTCTTATGCGCATACACCAGTCATCAAACTCGTCCTCTGTTCTGCAGAAGAAACCCTGGCAGAAACCAGAAAACAATCAGCTATGGGACATCTGAGTTACTGTAAAATGTTGTCAGCCTGCTCACATTTAACAATGAGCTTTAGTTCGAGATACAAAAGCTCCGGCCAATAAAACCCTCCCTGGCATTCCTACCGCTGCGATGGATGGGTCCAGTTCACAGATGTGCATGCGACAGGGTGGGTGCTGACAATGGTACGTCTCATCAGGGACCTGGCCATCTTCATAGGGCTCCACTGCGGGCTGAGTGGTGTGCGGGTCTAAATAGATGAGCTCCTCTCCTGAAATAAAGACAAGTTGTGTTTATAATTGGATTGTTCTCTCGGTGTAAGTACAATTAATATGGTGAGCATGAGTGTGAACTGCTGAGTGTTTATTTCACAAACACAGAGACTAGACATACCGACATAACCAATGAAGTAATGGGCACTGTTGGGTTTTCCCCCAATAACACCCAGGGACTGAGGCAGCATGAAGCATTGCTGTGAAAAGAGACAAGAGGGTTTATCTCACCCCAGCTGTAGCTGACTTTGCCTCATTGGTAATTCAAGTACCTGTTTTCATAAATGTTTCAGCCAATTTCCTACAAACAACACATAAATTACATTAAGACCACCAAAGCATACCGTTTGTTTTTAGATTATTGGTGTAAGTTTAGTTCCTTAAGGGACTTGTGATGTGGTCGAATCTACAGCAAGCACAGCAGAAAGCCACCTGCAGGGTCGGAGTAAAACCGGGTAACTTGTGGATTCCAGTGCACAAGCCTGAGTTCGCTACAGTGTCTTTGCTTTGAAATGTAGCCTACACATATCCTCACAGCACTACCAGTGTTTATTTTACATATTCGCAATCCTAGAAAACTGTTTAGATTGTCACTCATTCAGAAACGGATATATAGAAAGCAGTATCAAGATTCTGTTCCCTGGATGAAAAAATATTGCAGTCAATCGTAAACAAGGAGCGACGCAATGTTTTAAATTTGGACTGGCACGCGTTGCATCCAGCCACAGTTATGTAATTGCAGAGGTTTGCAGCTATGTGTGCGAGAGCATGTAGACTGGTGGAAAAAGTATACAGGGATCCTTGCAACTCCCTTAAGATTGGTAGTCCATCACAGTATTTAAGTAACCTCATTATTGTGAGACAAAGACAGCACGTACTAATTTGAAGTCCTGCGCTGCATCACCACACAAGGGTGAGGTAACTGACAACAATTAATGATAACACGCTGGGATTAATGAAAAAAAGAAAAGGCTAATCTTAAACACTATAGTCTTTGGAAAATGGCAAAGTGTTGCTTTCTTTAGTCGCTCATGGAATTAGGATTGACTGGAATGAAGGGAAGAGATGGAGCAGGTGGCCATGTTTTACATAAGGCCTACATGCATGTTCAGAGGTATGTTTGTGGATATTAGTCATAAAAATGTAAAATATATATCAAGTTTCCAGTGCCCACATTTCAGTGCCCACATTTCAGGATATAATAGCTATTATCTCCCATATGAAACCTCTGAGATTGAGAAATTGATTTAATATATATACAATGGAAGAATATACACGCTGAAGTACTTCACCTTGAGGGTTTCGATGTAGGCCTCGTTTATATCGCTCAGGCCCAGCCTGAGGGGGATGAGCAGGACCAGAGGTTTCCAGAGAGCCATCTCTTCCTCAGCCAGGGCACACGCCCCCTCCAGGCAGCCATTGAGCTCCCCCGCTCCCTCTGTCTCGCCACAGGCTCCTGCAACATCCAGCCAGGGCATACAAAGACGCTCTGCAGTGGAAAAAAAATTACACAAAATTAGTATTGTATATGTTACAACAAAAGAAAACATCTTCGATTCAGTTTGTGGTCTACATTTATGAAACTCCACTGTGCTAGATTAGCATTAGGTCATGCAGTAGACTCGAGTCAGACAAGGCTTAAAACAGACCTGCATTGGAGTAAAATACTGACACTGACTCAGCTACTTTATGTTTTAGTCAAAGACAGCAATCTGTCTAATGGCAGCTTTGTACTTCAAGACTTGTTTTCTTTACTCCAACTCACATTTGCATTTTCGTTCACATTTCATTTTCACACAGAAACTTTGTCCTGTAATAATGATGAGATTTAGCTGAATACTTCTGTAAACAACCCCAGCACAGTCCATAGTTTAACCTGGAGTACAAGTACTGGACATTTAAACTGCTGAATGATAAGAGGAAAAAACATGAAAAGCACAAAGTTACAACACAACTGCACTCACTGATCTCCTCGATAACCACAGTGTTGTCCATCGCCACATGTACAACTAATCTGCTCCACGTGTCAAACACTGCCAGCTTCCTGAAAGCAAGATGGCACACTGACAGTCACACTTTTGTGTTTTCCCAAATGGGAAAGACATTTCCTGAAATTGTTTTAAACCTCCTCAGTGTGCAGTATGTTGTCTTGACAGTGGGATGGATGAATACATGGTGAGAGTGGACAAGAAAGACATCACTGTATCGTGCTCGAGCACTAGAATGCACATGCGGGCGTGACGCGATAAACATTCCTGCCGCCACTTTGACACTTAACGCTGATTGACTGTTGATTGACTGTGGGCAGCGCTAATGTGATAAGAACCGCAGCACTGTGGCCGCAAAGGCAAAGATAAAAATGACAAACATGGATGTAAATATTGCATGATTTAAAATATATATAAAAAACAGCATTACAAATGTTATGAGAGGAAGGAAAGGCATTCAGCAGAACTTAAGGATACACACAATGTGTTTAAGAGAGAAACACTGAGTGTAAACATAACTTTTATTTGTTCACAAGAAAACTCTACAGGGCACCTTTAATGTTTAAGTTACCAAACAAAAATGTGAATAACGCACTGGTTGTGCTATATTTGCTAGTTTTATATCAATGTAAGTTAAATGTCTTTGGGTTTTGGACTTAAACTTCGACAAAACAAGCAATCTGAAGACGTCACCTTGGGCTGTGGGAACTTGTGGTGGGCATTTTCACAATTTCTTTTACATTTATTGCAAAAAATAATCAACAGAGTAACTGATAATATAAATAATAATAATAAAATTATATATAAAATATCAAATCTGGAAACAACTGAAACTTGTAGCTTCTTTACAGTACTTACTTTAGAACCTGGGCAACTGTGTTTGGTCCATACCACTGGCCTATAGGCTTTCCCTCTCCAACTCCCATTTGCGCTGCAGCATTTAGGAACAAAAAAGAAACAACTTGATGCAGACTCTTTCAGGACTGCATGTGAGTCCTTGATATAATTAGAAAGGTCTGACACTCGCTACTTACCAATTTGATGGATGGAATAATAGCTGTCTTTTTTGTCAATGAAGGCGTTGAGAATACTGATGTACTCTTCTCTTTGTTTCTGGCCTCTGGCCCATCTCCAGTCTGAGAACAAAAAGTCACTTATCAAGCCTGTTAGAACAAGCTCTGTTTGGTACAGTCTACTCACTGGACAAGAGCTGTTAGTGCCACACACTGATAAAATCTGGTTTCATATATGTTTATCTATCTACAGTCAGGCAGAAATTAGTTCTTTGTTTTTGTATTTTTTAAAGTTGTCTCACCTCTGCCTAAATGTCTACACATCAAGGCCTCGGCTAGGATCATCTGGCCGCACCGTAACATACATCCCCATCCTGTATCTGATGTTGGCCCTGTCCCACCTGTAACACATTCAACAATCATGCATGAGATCCCCTCTTTTGTAATTAAATGTGAAAACCCAGATCACTCAAATCTCCAAACTCAGTAGTTGAGGGGCTCAACTAAAACACACATTTCCTCACTTACCAATTGGTGGGAAGTTTTTTCTGTATGTGAACCACAGTCGTGAAGTGACATCTGATAAGATCTCATCTTTCTCTACATGAAGATCAGAAATCACCATATTACAATACATCCACAGAGAAAAATGTATACTTTACTATCTTATAACTCAAATACCCATTTCTCTCACATACGCTTTATATTTCACAGTCCTACCTGCGAGTGCATTGTATTCTTTCCCTAAGATCCACACAGGCTCCGAGGTCTCAGGAAAATCTTCAAACTCTCCAAAGCGAAGTGTGTCGTATGTCAAGGTAGCTGCAAAAGAGGACGAGACTCAACTGTCAGTCTGAGGGAGATTACAGGGGAGAAACTGCTGGTGGTCGTGTTGTTTACCACTAACCACTTGTTGCAGCTAATAAAAGTGAGGTTATCTGTCAGCGAGTAAAGATGGAGGATCCATTAGTTGCTTGAGAAGAATTCCAGTCACTTCCTGCAAGAATGTTCTACATAAACCTCTTTAAATCTTTAAAAAAGTATCTCAGATTTTAAATCTTTGTTTCTGTAGGTTAACTTGAGTCTCATTTTATATGCAAGGGAGCAAGTGGAGGAAGAATCTCCCTGCGGGATAAATAAAGTATCAAGTTTCAAGTTCCTGCCTAATGCATTTCATAGTGAAACGAACACACACACTGACAAAGTTAGGAAAAAATGTATTTAATTTAGTATTGTACTTCCACAACGTTGGGAGACTAGTGAGAGAGTGCAGCAGAGGCCAAGATATTCTAACTTTTAGACCCTAGTATGGGTGAAGCTAAAAAATGCTGAATCCTATACTTCCCATAATGCACTTAGATAATGTTATTTCTTTATTTCTTTCAAACTACACAACCCCATGTTGTAATTCAGGCTGTGTATTTTTGTAGTTTTCAAGCCCAGGCCGAGATAACCCTGATGACACCACATTGACATAATTAGGGTTATTTTGTCAGACTTAAAAAAAAAAACTCCTCCAGAGCCACAGATTACAATTTACAACTGTTTTCACAGGCTGAGTGACACTCAGTAACTGAACTTAATGTGTGTGGAGGATACATACACGACAACACACGATAAACTGACAAAATCAAACAAATATATCACACATATCGGAAAAAGTCTTCCTTGTGCGGTTAACTGGTAAGAAATATGTACGTAAATAAATAAGCAGTGGGGGTCCTGGGTTTGTGCGTGCTGGCTCACTGGAATAATCCAGTGGTGGAAGAAGTATTCAGATCCTTTACTTCAGTAAAAGTACTAATACCACACTGAAAATACTCTGCTGCAAGTAAAAGTCCTGCATTCAAAACCTTAATGAAGTAAAAGTATGTCAGTATTACAGCAAAATGTACTTAAAGTATGAGAAGTAAAAGTACTTACTGTGCAGTAAAATAATGTCTGTTAGTGTGTTACTGTTATATCTGATGTTTCTGGATTAATATTACTGCTGCTTTAATGTGTATGTTGCATTTTAGATGTTTCAGGTTGAGCTCATTTTAACTTCTTTATATACTGTTGGGTAGTTTAATTTACAGCAATGCATCGTGGTCTGTAAGATCATCATGTGTTTAGCATATATAGATCACATGTGTTCATCATGTGTAGCACCTCTGTCCTGTGAGAACCACGTAGCTCTAAAGAGTTTTCATGAGCTCAGAAAAACAGCCTGTTTTCAGCTTTGTGACGATGCATTTTCCAGCTGATCCGAGGAGGGTTCAAACTGTTTATTTATCTGAGGAAGGAGGAGAACATTCAGGGAACATTCACCAAATCTTGAGATTCATGGTTTTCACTGGACAGGAAGGGTGTGAAACATTGTGATCTGAAAAGTAACTAAAGCTGTCAGAAAAATGTAGTGGAGTAAAAAGCACAGTATTTGGGATGTATATATAAAACGCAGGTGAAACAAAAGACCCGACAAATTGTGTCTGATCCTGTTCGCCCCCTTTTTAATGAATTCATAGAACTGCCCTCGGGAACACGCTACAGAGCCGCTGCAGCAACCAAGAACATTTACAAAAAGTCTTTCATACCAAATGCAATAACTTTGCTAAATTCGTAAACACCATTCACCATGTCCGTTATTGTTGTCTGTACTGTGCAACATGTGTCATTTATTGTATTATTGTATGTATTGTGATTTACTATGATGTATTTTTAACCAACCTGTGAAGCCGAAGACAAATTTCCACATAGTGGATAATAAAGATTATTATTATTATTATTATCATTATATTTACCTCTGAGATGTAGCAGAGTAGAAGTATAACACTGCATAAAATGGAAATACTAAAGTATAAGTACCTCACAATAGTACAGTGCTTGAGTAAATGTACTCGGTTACTTTCAGGGGAACACAAGGGACATGTCCCATGCACTTTTTCAAAAGGCAGTACCGGACCCCTCCACTTTTTACAGTCCGAAAGCTTTATTAAACGTTATATTAAACAAAACAGGAGAAACAAGCAACATATATTACCTTAAAGTAAAAGTAACTTTCTTTTAAAAAGGTGTCCGTGTGAAATTTCTGCCTATGACAACTTAAAAGCCTCTAAGCTGTAGTTTTATAATAAATACATATTTTGATATTCATACTGCTTAAGTAGGTACACTTTTTCACCTATGGGGTGAGTCAATATATTGATCAACTTCATCACTTTTTTNTGGGTGCTTTCCAGAAAGTGTGATGGTGAAAAAAAAATCAAGTAACAGTCACAGTCTGTATTTGCAGACTTTGACTGCAGTTTGAAACACTGGGCTCAAAGCCAGCTATAAAACAGTCACGGACACCATTAAAGGGAACACTTCCTCTTGAGACAGAAAAACAAATCTGATTCTGGCCAACTGGTGCCTGTTATCACACACTGGGAAATGTATTTATGATATAAAGCTGCGGTTTATGACACCACATAACTTTCTCCACCTTGGTTTACCAGCGTTAGCAACAGACAGGAAAAAGTTGACAAGCTAACCTAGCTCACTGCCTGTCAGTTAGTTAGCTTGGACGCAGAAAGCTGTGACTTACAGGCTCGTAGCTTATAAATAAAGGGACGTGTAAAAAGAAGGAAATGCAATAAAAAGTCTGCTCGCTTCCTCTGAATGCTATCACTAACCTATCTCACAGCTAATAGCATTCCCGCCGCTAACAGCAGCCTAATAACTGATGTGATGGTGACAGTGCATCGACTGGGGTGTTCATCTTGGGCGTAACATAACGTTAGCGTACAGTCAAACCAAGGACAGAAAGCAGATTATTAAGAGTGAAACTTAACAGCAACACATGGCACTGACACGGATGACTTCTGGGCGCCGTGCAGGAAGTTATACGGCCGGGCAGGGAGCTGTCAAAGCGGGGTAAACACCACATTTAGCCGTAACAGCAGGCTAATGTTGGTTAGCAGTTAGCTTTAGTCATCACTTTAGCAGGCTAACGTCACCGCGGTCTGTGCTGGACTGGCAGCTAAAGTTGGCGATCCTGTCATGGCAGAGGAGGAGATTTGTTGCCAGGTATGAAATGGCGTTGTTGAGATTATTTTGAGGCTGGACTCGCTTGCGAAGGGAGCGTAAAAACATGTTATTTTACTGTGAAATCTCTCTTACCTGCATCCATCCCGACGGTCTTCACCCTATCTTGTTTGTTGTTCTCTGCACTCCGACCCGCTGGACCAATGAGAAGAGAGTCCTGATGGTGGAATTCGGAGGGAGGCGGGACATTTCTCACGACATCCAATAAGATCCGGGTTATTTTGCCCTAACCAATCAGTAGTGGCTGACGTATCCGTCCTGTTGAAAACAGTTTATGGTGCGTTCACGTTACAGATTAAAGGAGGCTTCACATCCATGTTGTTGTTGTTGTTTTCTTCCATTTAACAAATACATAGAGCCTTTAGTTAGAAAGTTAATAAAAGCCAGAGGTGAAAGAAGTGCTCAGTGTATAAATACTCTGTTACAAGTAAAAGTTCTGCATTCAAAAGTACAAAAAGTAAGTACTAGCATCAAAATATACTTAAAGTACCAAAAGTAAAAGTACTCATAATGCAGAATGGCTCATTTCAGAATAATAAATATTATATTATTGAATTATAATTATTGTTGCACTAACGTGTTCATCGCTTTAATGTTGCAGCTGGTTAAGATGGGACTGATTTCAACTACTTTATCTGCTGGGTAGCTTGTGATTTTTCTCCCCCCAGGGACCAATAAAGTTATATCTTAATCTATAATGTTACATCATCATTTATTTGTTGATTATATTTTGTATTATTAATCAGAATCTGCAAAGTAACTAAAAGTTATCAAATAAGTAGTAGCAGTTGAGTAGAAGTATGAAGTAGCAGAAAAGGGAAATCAGAATTGGAGGAAAAAGTCTGTAAGTAAAAATCATGGTCAGCAGTGCCTGCCTTTTGGCAAATATATGAGATGGCAATGATATGGCAAAATGTAAAAATCTTAAGGCAGATAGGCTGAAAACAGTTCAGAGGAGGGACTACTGCAGCTGAGTGAATGCCAGAACCAGTTAGACATCTATTGACGAAAAGCCCTCGGCTCCTGTGAGAAGGAAGTGGATAGAGGAAGGTTTGTTTTGTCTAGAAAAATCCAAAATAAAAAAACTCATCAATAGACACTTCAATATAAAAAATAAAACTGTAATCTTGTTAATTATCCTAACAAAGACCGATACCTATTGTTCAGATTTGTACAGTAAACTTTATAGATTCAATTTCTCAAAACAAGAAAACATCACAACTTCATTAAAAATTGCAGAGTAATAGAAAAAATTAAATGTTATATTACTAAAATTGCATACAGTACGATCAATGAAGGGTTTTAGCGGAACAGGGCAGTAGTTTTGAGCTTTACTGCGGGTCAATAATGTGCAAACATACAATAGAGGCCAGCTGTTTCATTTCTTACATTTAGTCAGAAGTGCTTAGTTGGAAAATGAAGTGGATGATGGCTCCATGTGGCTGGAGACTCTAATGTCCTCAATTTATTCAATAAAACTGTTTAATTGGCATTCCATCATGTCGTTTAGAGCAGCGGTTCTCAAACTGGGGTCCAGGGACCCCCAAGGGGTCCTTTAGGGGGTTCCAGGGGGTCCCCAGAAATGCTGAATATTTTAATTTCACTATTACTTCATTGACTAAAAGTTAGCCCAGTGAGAAAATGAATAAGAACGACTATTCTGATCATAGGTTTCACACTCTTCCCTGTTAATCTGCCAATAGACAGTTATGGAATAATT